>CM056198.1:130996755-131169255 GCA_029692085.1 Gymnothorax javanicus | reverse complement strand
CCTGCTGGAACAGGAGCCAACCGACAGAGTAACCACTCCCTCCTGCTGGAACAGGATCCAACCGACAGAGTAACCACTCCCTCCTGCTGGAACAGGAGCCAACCGACAGAGTAACCACTCTTTCCTGCTGGAACAGGAGTGAACCGACAGAATAACCACTCCCTCCTGCTGGAACAGGAGCGAACCAACATAGTAACCACCGCTCCTACTGGAATAGGAGCGAACCGACAGAATAACCACTCCGTCCTGCTGGAACAGGAGCCAACCGACAGAGTAACCACTCCCTCCTGCTGGAACAGCAGGGAACCGACAGAGTAACCAACCAGTCCCTCCTATTGGAACTGGAGTGAACCGACAGAGTAACCACTCCCTCCTGCTGGAACAGGAGCGAACCCACAGAGTAACCACCCCTCCTGCTGCAACAGGAGCGAACCGACAGAGTAACCACTCCCTCCTGCTGGAACAGGAGCGAACCCACAGAGTAACCACTCCCTCCTGCTGGAACAGGAGCCAACCGACAGAGTAACCACTCCTCCTGCTGAACAGGAGCCAACCGACAGAGTAACCACTCCCTCCTGCTGGAACAGGAGCCAACTGACAGAGTAACCACTCCCTCCTGCTGGAACAGGAGCCAACCAACAGAGTAACCGCTCCCTCCTGCTGGAACAGGAGCCAACCGACAGAGTAACCACTCCCTCCTGCTGGAACAGGAGCCAACCGACAGAGTAACCACTCCCTCCTGCTGGAACAGGAGCCAACCGACAGAGTAAACACTCCCTCCTCCTGGAACAGTAGCCAACTGACAGAGTAACCACTCCCTCCTGCTGGAACAGGAGCGAACCGACAGAGTAACCACTCCCTCCTGCTGGAACAGGAGCGATCCGTCAGATTAACCACTCCTTCTTGCTGGAACAGGAGCGAACCGACAGAGCAACCACTCCGTCCTGCTGGAACCAGAGCGAACCGACAGAGTAACCACTCCATCCTGCTGGAACAGGAGCCAACCGACAGAGTAACCACTCCCTCCTGCTGGAACAGGAGCCAACCGACAGAGTAACCACTCCCTCCTGCTGGAACTAGAGCGAACCGACAGAGTAATCACTCCCTCCTGCTGGAACAGGAACGAAGCGACAGAGTAACCACCCCTCCTGCTGGAACAGGAGCGATCCGACAGAGTAACCACCCCTCCTGCTGCAACAGGAGCGAACCGACAGAGTAACCACTACCTCCTGCTGGAACTAGAGCAAACCGACAGAGTAACCACTCCCTCCTGCTGGAACAGGATCCAACCGACAGAGTAACCACTCCCTCCTACTGGAACAGGAGCCAACCGACAGAGTAACCACTCTTTCCTGCTGGAACAGGAGTGAACCGACAGAGTAATCACTCCCTCCTGCTGGAACAGGAACGAAGCGACAGAGTAACCACCCCTCCTGCTGGAACAGGAGCGATCCGACAGAGTAACCACCCCTCCTGCTGCAACAGGAGCGAACCGACAGAGTAACCACTCTTTCCTGCTGGAACAGGAGTGAACCGACAGAGTAACCACTCCCTACTACTGGAACAGGAGCAAACCGACAGAGTTACCATTCCCTCCTGCTGGAACAGGAGCCAACCGACAGAGTAACCACTCCCTCCTGCTGGAACAGGAGCGAACTAACAGAGTAACCACTCCCTCCTGCTGGAACAGGAGCCAACTGACAGAGTAACCACTCCCTCCTGCTGGAACAGGAGCCAACCGACAGAGTAACCACTCCCTCCTGCTGGAACAGGAGCCAACCGACAGAGTAACCACTCCCTCCTGCTGGAACAGGAGCCAACCGACAGAGTAACCACTCCCTCCTGCTGGAACAGGAGCCAACCGACAGAGTAAACACTCCCTCCTCCTGGAACAGTAGCCAACTGACAGAGTAACCACTCCCTCCTGCTGGAACAGGAGCGAACCGACAGAGTAACCACTCCCTCCTGCTGGAACAGGAGCGATCCGACAGATTAACCACTCCTTCTTGCTGGAACAGGAGCGAACCGACAGAGCAACCACTCCGTCCTGCTGGAACCAGAGCGATCCAACAGAGTAACCACTCCATCCTGCTGGAACAGGATCCAACCGACAGAGTAACCACTCCCTCCTGCTGGAACAGGAGCCAACCGACAGTGTAACCACTCTTTCCTGCTGGAACAGGAGTGAACCGACAGAATAACCACTCCCTCCTGCTGGAACAGGAGCGAACCAACATAGTAACCACCGCTCCTACTGGAATAGGAGCGAACCGACAGAATAACCACTCCGTCCTGCTGGAACAGGAGCCAACCGACAGAGTAACCACTCCCTCCTGCTGGAACAGGAGGGAACCGACAGAGTAACCAACCAGTCCCTCCTATTGGAACTGGAGTGAACCGACAGAGTAACCACTCCCTCCTGCTGGAACAGGAGCGAACCCACAGAGTAACCACTCCCTCCTGCTGGAACAGGAGTAAACCGACAGAGTTACCACTCCCTACTACTGGAACAGGAGCAAACCGACAGAGTAACCACTCCCTCCTGCTGGAACAGGAGCCAACCGACAGAGTAACCACTCCCTCCTGCTGGAACAGGAGCCAACCGACAGAGTAACCACTCCCTCCTGCTGGAACAGGAGCGAACTAACAGAGTAACCACTCCCTCCTGCTGGAACAGGAGCCAACTGACAGAGTAACCACTCCCTCCTGCTGGAACAGGAGCCAACCAACAGAGTAACCACTCCCTCCTGCTGGAACAGGAGCCAACCGACAGAGTAACCACTCCCTCCTGCTGGAACAGGAGCCAACCGACAGAGTAACCACTCCCTCCTGCTGGAACAGGAGCCAACCGACAGAGTAAACACTCCCTCCTCCTGGAACAGTAGCCAACTGACAGAGTAACCAAGCTCCCACTTAACCTCCTGCTGGAACAGGAACCGCAGAGCAACCGACCTGCTGGAACCAGAGCCAACCGACAGAGAACCACTCCCTCCTGCTGGAACAGGAGCGAACCGACAGAGCAACCACTCCCTCCTGCTGGAACAGGAGCGAACCGACAGAGTAACCACTCCCTCCTGCTGGAACAGGAGCCAACCGACCAGAACAGGAGCCAACCGACAGAGTAACCACTCCCTCCTGCTGGAACAGGAGCCAACCGACAGAGTAACCACCCCTCCTGCTGGAACAGGAGCGATCCGACAGAGTAACCACCCCTCCTGCTGGAACAGGAGCGATCCGACAGAGTAACCACTCCCTCCTGCTGGAACTAGAGCAAACCGACAGAGTAACCACTCCCTCCTGCTGGAACAGGATCCAACCGACAGAGTAACCACTCCCTCCTACTGGAACAGGAGCCAACCGACAGAGTAACCACTCTTTCCTGCTGGAACAGGAGTGAACCGACAGAATAACCACTCCCTCCTGCTGGAACAGGAGCGAACCGACATAGTAACCACAACTCCTACTGGAATAGGAGCGAACCGACAGAATAACCACTCCATCCTGCTGGAACAGGAGCCAACCGACAGAGTAACCACTCCCTCCTGCTGGAACAGGAGCGAACCGACAGAGTAACCACTCCCTCCTGCTGGAACCGGAGCAAACCGACAGAGGTCTGCGAGCAAAGACTATGCTCCAACAAATAAGACCTTCTGCGGGACAGAACATATAGTCTGACGAACAGAACGATAAATCGGACTTACAAATACCAAATCCTCAACTTTTTCAAGGAGTTTCCTCCGACTAATCGCTGAGGGCTCAGTAGTCCTCGCAAGGGAGACACAGAAGCACCAGACAGCGGTGGAAGAGCTTTTTAAATATTCTCTCCACAGCCGCAAACAATAAGCAATCAACCCCCTGATCACACAGCAGGATAGCCCTCAGGGGTCGAAGAAAATGCACAACAGGCAGCAACCTCCCAAAACCATGACAATTTGCTAATTTTCTAAATACATTCAATTGTTTGACGTATGTTTCATTTGGATTACAATTGGCTTTCAGTGACTTACCTGGCTTATAAATTGTTAAAACTTGATCTTTGTGGTTTCCCTGAAATTGTGTCATTCTTTCAGTTAATATATAAGGTGGGACTTCCCCCTCAAACTGGTCCAGGGAGGATTCATATTTACGCTTTTTGTAACACGGAGTATTGCACCTATAGACCTCTGTCATTAAATCATTTGCCTCCACTTAGCAAGCTTCCATGTTGAGAACGGGGATATCCAATGTTGGCCTTCTTGGATCCATGAGCCGCCAATCGGACAAACCACAGGAAGTGACTTCCACATAACTTCCGAGTTACCGACTAGACATCTAGTCAGCTTTTTAGAGATGCACATTTCGGCTGGTGTGACATGCGGTGGCATTCATTATAAATATTCTGAGAGTAGTCACAAAAGTACTGGATTCTTCTTTCGATCTAAGTCTAAATTATAAGTTGTCATGTTTCTAATCAAATTTGATTTCTTAAATTGACAATTATATGATAATGGAGTCAGATAAATTACACAAGGTCATAAATGATTTTTACTAACTTTTTTCAAAAGATTTTTGCCAGTGCCAGGAGGGAATGCATGCAAATACTGTCGCCCTGTCGACTAATTTCCGTCATTGGGTTAGCAGAGGGCTTACACCCCTAACCTTAACTAAGTCACAATTTACCTTTGTAGTTCCCAATAATGTCCCCACTCGATAAGGGAAAAAAAACTTTCTTTTGGGTCTCACTTTGTTGCATGTCTCACACACACACACACACACAAACGCGCGCGCACAAACGCACACACACACACACCTGCTGGAAAAACCAGCATGGACCAGCAACAAAACAAAACATATGCTGGTATGCTGGTCAGAGGCATATATGGTCATCATACCAGCATATGTTGTGTTGTAGTGCTGGTCCATGCTGATTTTTCCAGCAGGGACACACGAACACACACACACACACACACACACACACACACACACACCTTTGATTTCATATTTTCTTCTAGAAGTTGAATGAGCACAAGAAGTGGGTGCAAAAATGGCATAGGGTCCTCTCAGATACAGGTGTGAGCTGTGTCTCAGGTACAGGTGAGCTGTGTCTCAGATACAAGTGAGAGCTGTGTATCAGGTAGAGGTGAGAGCTGTGTCTCAGGTACAGGTGTGAGCTGTGTCTCAGTTACAGACATGAGCTGTGTCTAAGGTAAAGGTGAGAGCTGTGTCTCAGATACAGGTGAGAGCTATGTCGCAGGTACAGGTGTGAGCTGTGTCTCAGATACTAGTGAGAGCTGTGTATCAGGTACAGGTGTGAGCTGTGTCTCAGTTACAGACATGGGCTGTGTCTCAGGTGCAGGTGAGAGCTGTGTCTCAGATACAGGTGTGAGCTGTGTCTCAGGTACAGGTGAGAGCTGTGTCTCAGTTACAGACATAGGCTGTGTCTGAGGTAAAGGTGAGAGCTGTGTCTCAGATACAGATGAGAGCTGTGTATCAGGTACAGGTGTGAGCTGTGTCTCAGATACAAGTGAGAGCTGTGTATTAGGTACAGGTGTGAGCTGTGTCTCAGTTACAGACATGGGCTGTGTCTCAGGTGGAGCTGAGAGCTGTGTCTCATATACAGGTGTGAGCTGTGTCTCAGGTACAGGTGAGCGCTGTCTCAGTTACAGACATAGGCTGTGTCTGAGGTAAAGGTGAGAGCTGTGTCTCAGATACAGATGAGAGCTGTGTATCAGGTACAGGTGAGAGCTGTGTCTCAGATACAGATGAGAGCTGTGTCTCAGGTACAGGTGAGAGCTGTGTCTCAGATACAGGTGTGAGCTGTGTCTCAGGTACAGGTGAGAGCTGTATCTCAGATACAGGTGTGAGCTTTGTCTCAGGTACAGGTGTGAGCTGTGTCTCAGATACAATTGAGAGCTGTGTATCAGGCACAGGTGAGAGCTGTGTCTCAGGTACAGAAATGGGCTGTGTCTCAGGTGCAGGTGAGAGCTGTGTCTCAGATACAGATGTGAGCTGTGTCTCAGTTACAGACATGGGCTGTGTCTAAGGTAAAGGTGAGAGCTGTGTCTCAGATACAGATGAGAGCTTTGTCTCAGATACAAGTGAGAGCTGTGTATCAGGTACAGGTGTGAGCTGTGTCTCAGTTACAGACATGGGCTGTGTCTCAGGTGAAGCTGAGAGCTGTGTCTCAGATACAGGTGTGAGCTGTGTCTCAGGTACAGGTGTGAGCTGTGTCTCAGGTACAGGTGTGAGCTGTGTCTCAGATACAATTGAGAGCTGTGTATCAGGCACAGGTGAGAGCTGTGTCTCAGTTACAGACATGGGCTGTGTCTAAGGTAAAGGTGAGAGCTGTGTCTCAGATACAGATGAGAGCTTTGTCTCAGATACAAGTGAGAGCTGTGTATTAGGGTACAGGTGTGAGCTGTGTCTCAGTTACAGACATGGGCTGTGTCTCAGGTGAAGCTGAGAGCTGTGTCTCAGATACAGGTGTGAGCTGTGTCTCAGGTACAGGTGTGAGCTGTGTCTCAGGTGGAGCTGAGAGCTGTGTCTCAGATACAGGTGTGAGCTGTGTCTCAGATACAGGTGTGAGCTGTGTCTCAGGTACAGGTGTGAGCTGTGTCTCAGGTACAGAAATGGGCTGTGTCTCAGGTGCAGGTGAGAGCTGTGTCTCAGATACAGGTGTGAGCTGTGTCTCAGGTACAGGAGAGAGCTGTGTCTCAGTTACAGACATGGGCTGTGTCTAAGGTAAAGGTGAAATCTGTGTCTCAGATACAGATGAGAGCTTTGTCTCAGGTACAGGGGGGAGCTGTGTCTCAGATACAGATGAGAGCTGTGTCTCAGGTACAGGTGAGAGCTGTGTCTCAGATACAGGTGTGAGCTGTGTCTCAGGTACAGGTGAGAGCTGTGTCTCAGTTACAGACATAGGCTGTGTCTGAGGTAAAGGTGAGAGCTGTGTCTCAGATACAGATGAGAGCTGTGTATCAGGTACAGGTGAGAGCTGTGTCTCAGATACAGGTGTGAGCTGTGTCTCAGGTACAGGTGAGAGCTGTATCTCAGATACAGGTGTGAGCTTTGTCCCAGGTACAGGTGTGAGCTGTGTCTCAGATACAAGTGAGAGCTGTGTCTCAGGTACAGAAATGGGCTGTGTCTCAGGTGCAGGTGAGAGCTGTGTCTCAGATACAGGTGTGAGCTGTGTCTCAGGTACAGGTGAGAGCTGTGTCTCAGTTACAGACATGGGCTGTGTCTAAGGTAAAGGTGAGAGCTGTGTCTCAGATACAGGGGGGAGCTGTGTCTCAAATACAGGTGTGTGCTGTGTCTCAGGTACAGGTGTGAGCTGTGTCTCAGATACAGGTGAGAGCTATGTCTCAGGTACAGGTGAGAGTTGTGTCTCAGATACAGGTGAGAGCTGTTACTCAGATACAGATGTGAGCTGTGTCTCAGTTTCAGATATGGGCTGTGTCGAAGGTAAAGGTGAGAGCTGTGTCTCAGATACAGGTGTGAGCTGTGTCTCAGGTACAGGTGAGAGCTGTATCTCAGTTACAAAAATGGGCTGTGTCTAAGGTAAAGGTCAGAGCTGTCTCAGATACAGGTGAGAGATGTGTCTCAGGTACAGATATGACCTGTGTCTCAGTCACAAGTGTGAGCTGTGTCTCAGTTTCAGATATGGGCTGTGGCTCAGGTATAGGTGTGAGCTGTATCTAAGGTACAGGTGAGAGCTGTGTCTCAGTTACAGACATGACCTGTGTCTTAGGTACATGTATGAGCTGTGATTCAGATACAGGGGTGAGCTGTGTCTCAGGTACAGCTGAGAGCTGTGTCTCCGTTACAGACATGACCTGTGTCTCAGGTACAGGTGTGAGCTATGTCTCAGGTATAGGTGTGACCTATGTCTAAGGTATAAGTGAGAGCTGTCTCAGTTACAGACATGACTTGTGCCTCAGGTACAGGTGTGAGCTGTGTCTTGTTGCAGGTGTGTGCCGTGTCTCAGGTACAGGTGAGAGCTGTGTCTAAGGTGCAGGTGTGAGCTGTACCTCTGTTACAGGTGTGAGCCATGTCTCAGGTACAGTTGTGAACTGTGTCTTGTTGCAGGTGTAAGCTTTGTCTCAGGTACAGGTGTCAGCTGTGTCCTATTGCACGTGTGAGCTGTGTCTCAGGTCCAGACATGACCTGTGTTTCAGGTACAGGTGTGAGCTGTGTCTCAGGTATAGGTCTGACCTGTGTGTAAGGTACAGGTGAGAGCTGTGTCTCAGTTACAGACATGACCTGTGTCTCAGCCTCAGGTGTGAGCTGTATCTCAGGTATAGGTGTGACCTGTGTTTCAGGTACAGGTTTGAGCTGTGTCTTGTTGCAGGTGTGAGCTGTGTCTCAGGTATAGGTGTGACCTGTGTGTAAGGTACAGGTTTGAGCTGTGTCTTGTTGCAGGTGTGAGCTGTGTCTCAGGTACAGGTGTGAGCTGTGTCTTGTTGCAGGTGTGAGCTTTGTTTCAGGTACAGGTGTGACCTGTGTCTTACCTTGAAGTGTGAGCTGTGTCTTGTTGCAGGTGTGAGCCATGTCTCAGGTACAGGTGTGAGCCGTGTCTCAGGTACAGGTGAGAGCTGTGTCTTATTGCAGGTGTGAGCTGTGTCTCAGGTACAGGTGTGAGCTGCGTCTTGTTGCAGGTGTGAACTGTGTCTCAGGTACAGGAGAGAGCTGTGTCTTGTTGCAGGTGTGAGCTGTGTCTCAGGTTCTGGTGTGAGCTGTGTCTTGTTGCAGGTGTAGGCTGTGTCTAAGGTATAGGTGAGAGCTGTGTCTCAGTTACAGACATGACCTGTGTCTCAGGTACAGGTGTGAGCTGTGTCTTGTTGCAGGTGTGAGCTTTGTTTCAGGTACAGGTGTGACCTGTGTCTTACCTTGAAGTGTGAGCTGTGTCTTGTTGCAGGTGTGAGCCATGTCTCAGGTACAGGTGTGAGCCGTGTCTCAGGTACAGGTGAGAGCTGTGTCTTATTGCAGGTGTGAGCTGTGTCTCAGGTACAGGTGTGAGCTGCGTCTTGTTGCAGGTGTGAACTGTGTCTCAGGTACAGGTGAGAGCTGTGTCTTGTTGCAGGTGTGAGCTGTGTCTCAGGTTCAGGTGTGAGCTGTGTCTTGTTGCAGGTGTAGGCTGTGTCTAAGGTATAGGTGAGAGCTGTGTCTCAGTTACAGACATGACGTGTGTCTCAGGTACAGGTGTGAGCTGTGTCTTGTTGCAGGTGTGAGCTGTGTCTCAGGTACAGGTGAGAGCTGTGTCTCAGGTAGAGGTGTGCGCTGTTTCTCAGGTGCAGGTGTGAGCTGTGTCTCAGGTACAGGTGTGCGCTGTGTCTTGTTACAGGTGTGAGCTGTCTCAGGTACAGGTGAGAGCTGTGTCTTCTTGCAGGTGTGAGCTGTGTCTCAGGTACAGGTGAGAGCTGTGTCTTCTTGCAGGTGTGAGCTGTGTCTCAGGTACAGGTGTGAGCCGTGTCTCAGGTACACATGAGAGCCATGTCTGAGGTACAGGTGTGACCCGTGTCTCAGGTACAGGTGTGAGCTGTGTCTTGTTGCAGGTGTGCGTTGTGTCTCAGGTACAGGTGTGAGCTTTGTCTTGTTGCAGGTGAGAGCTGTGTCTCAGATCAAGCTGTGCGCTGTTTCTCAGGTACAGGTGTGAGCTGTGTTTCAGGTACAGGTGTGCGCTGTGTCTTGTTGCAGATGTGAGCTATGTCTCAGGTATAGGTGAAAGCTGTGTCTTGTTGCAGGTGTGAGCTGTTTCTCAGGTACAGCTGTGAGCTGTGTCTTGTTGCAGGTGTGCGTTGTGTCTCAGGTACAGGTGTGAGCTGTGTCTTGTTGCAGATGAGAGCTGTGTCTCAGGTCCAGGTGTGCGCTGTTTCTTAGGTACAGGTGTGCACTGTGTCTTGTTGCAGGTGTGAGCTGTGTCTCAGGTACAGATGAAAGCTGTGTCTTGTTGCAGGTGTGAGCTGTTTCTCAGGTACAGGTGTGAGCTGTGTCTTCTTGCAGGTGTGCGCTGTGTCTCAGGTACAGGTGAGAGCTGTGTTTTGTTGCAGATGTACTCTGCTATAATCTGACAGCCCCCACCGGAACTCTCTCCCCCTCTCATTGAGATCCGCACTTAGAAAAGCTCCTCAGATTGCTCAGTAAATGTACTGCCGAACCTCAAGATCTTGATTGTCTCACCATTTCCTGCTGTGCAGGTGCTGCTGCATGGATGGTTTTAAAGATTTTTTTTACAGACTTTAATCAAACTTCATTAATTATCTAGCCAGCGGAGGTTGGGCTTCCCCACTATAGGCGGGTTCCACCTGAGATTTCTTCCCACTGGAGAGTTTTTTATCACCCCGTTTGAGGATTTTTCTCCCTACTGGGAGTTTTTTTTGTGCCTCATTTGCTATAGTGGGGATTAGGCTGGGTACCACTCTTTTTTGCTTAATAAAGCCTCTTTGTGACAGTCTGTCCGTGAAAAACATTGTACCGATAAAATCAGATGGAGTCAGGAAATGGAGTGGTCCAGAAGCACACTGTCTTAATGTGCCATTTTCACTTCTGCCTAAAAACTTCAGCTACCACTCCCTGATATGTGAAAGCATTTGCTTTCATTAACATCATGAGATTTCTTATGTAATGTTAACATAACATAACCTAACATGAATGGCGAGAACAGGCCGTTCAGCCCAACTAGGCTCGCCAGTTTCTTATACTATTGTGAATACATCACTTCAGATACTCAATGACTCAATGGTATCTAGCTTAAAGTCAAGCCTGCTCTTGAAAACCCCCAAGGTCTCTGCCTCAACAATATGGTCAGGCAAGCTATTCCACATCGAAATTACTCTTTGGGTGAAGAAATATTTCAGAATATCAGTGCTAAATTCACCTTTGGTCAACTTCCATTTGTGACCCCCAGTTCTACTAACAACCCTTGGTCGAAGGAATCCTACATAATTCACTTTGTTAATCCCTTTAACATATTTAAAGACCTCAATCAGATCACCCCTTAGTCTCCTTTTCCTAAGACTAAGAGATTAAGGATCTTCAGCCTCTTCTCATAGCTTTCATCTTTCATACCTGGAATTAGCTTAGTGGCTCTTCTCTGAACTTTCTCGAGAGCCTCTATACCTTTCTTAAAGTATGGTCCCCAGAACTGTACTCAATACTCCGGATGTGGTCTGACGAATGTGTTGTACAAAAGAAGCATCACCTCCTTGGATTTGTACTCAATACTTTTGGCAATGTATCCCAGCATCTGATTGGCTTTTTTAACTGCTACGGCACAATGGCTAGAGCCTGATGTTCTGATGTAATGGTAAAGTTTTGGACAGAAACATGAAAACAGAGGCACTACACTAACAGCACTTTCATGTGCAGGAGGTTTTATATTCAAACTTAGAATTCACACAGCCACCAGTTTTTATATTCACTCTTTATCAACAGAACTTGCATTACCATCAGTTTCTATAATCTCATTTTACCAACTGCACTTACATTTGCAGCAGGTCCTATATTTGGTGGTTTCTAACAGCTTTTGCATATCGGAAGGAGATTTCATCTTCACTCCGCATCAACAGCCCTTGCTTGCTCAGCAGTTTATTCACGCTTTACTAACAGCAATTAAATGTCCAGTACAGTCAGTTTTTAAGCTTTGTTTTGATTCCCATGAAATAAACTAAAATTAATAAATAAAAATTACAGCATCCTCATTTCAGAATAAATTCTGATAAATATAATTAGAATAAGCTTTCCCAGATAGCAAAAAGTGATTGAATCAACATTGTGATATTGTCAGGCTGAAGATTGCAATCAACATTGATGTCAGATATTGAAAAAAACATTGAAAGTGCTCGCTATGATCAACATGGAAATAACGTTGAATTTCCAATCAATTCTGACAATGAATCAACCTTGATTCAACTATGATATGATCAACATTGAAAGAATGTAGAATTGCATCAACATTGATTCAACTATATATACATGCATTGCATTATATATTGAAACAATGTTATTATTAAAGGGCCATTTCAACACTTTTCAACCCACCTCTGTATGTTTTTAATATGTCTCATTAAAAAATAATCACTTTATTACTCTATTTATGGTATAGTTCAACAAGGAGCATGCCAAAGTAGTCTACTAGTCAGTGATATCACTGCCATATGCCTGAATGGCAGTGATGTCACTAATAGACAAGTATGGAGCCACCCCCACAGAACTTTAAAATACCAAATAAAGTAAAATGATTTTTTTTTTTAAACGAGGCATATTAAAAACATACAGATGAAGGTTAAAATGCTGAAATGGTTCATTAAGTATGCTATACTGTTCTAAACCTTTTTATACAAAGACCCCACTTCACAGGGACATGTTTTGGGGGACCCCATACTTGATTATAATTATTTCATAGGTGAATATTCGAAAATGTGTTGTGAGCTTGTAGATTGGCTATTTCCATTTTTTTTTTTTAAGAAACCAAGGTTGAGAACAGCTGCTTTACTGCATGCTCTATTAACAAAAAAAAAAAACAATAAAACAGACCATTATTCATTTAGTTATTTATTAAAGATTCAAAAGAAATTAGACTTTTGTACTTCTTTAGTACATTTTAGCACACACCTTTTCTTTTGATCTTTTAAGGTTTCCTGTCTGGCTTAGCTGGAGGAAGCACCTTAGAGACTAATCTGGCCATCTATCCCCCCCCCCCCATCTGGGCTCTGGCTTGGTTTACTTGTTCTGCTGTGTGCTTACTACACAGACTATAATAACACGCTACAAGAGAGAGCGGATTCAGGCAAATCCATCCAGCAAGAGCCGCAATCCGATGACAGACTACCTTTTTCCGCCTGTATTTTTAAAGCGTTCTTTCACATTTTTCTCCCTTGCCCAAACTATGTTCCCGGCTCCTGGCTCGGACAGCTGCTCAGGTTGTATCATGCCCTGACAGCAAAGAAGCTCTGAGATTTAGGAGGTGTCGTTCCTTTTGCGCGGCCATCAATCAGCACAATCTGTTCCCTACAGTTCGATCGGCTCTAGTTTCCGTTTGACGGCGGCAGCCCGCTGGTGCTTGGAGCCTGATACCGGTTCATGGGAGCAAACTCTGGCTTAAATTTGACGTGAATCAGTTAGAGTCCTGCACGATGTGTCTCCATTTTCATTTTAAAAGCTTTTCCCCTCGGTCCAGCGGACAGTCAAGTTAATTGATCGGCTTTGGGCGACTCGCTTTGTTTAGATTCGGATTTTTTTTTCTTTGCTGTGCAGTCACCCATGGAATTGTTTTGATATTTTGATTTCAGCTGCATAAATGCACTTGGACAGACTGAAAGGGTTATGGGTATTTTCTTACATTCACATTTTGTCCTTGAACAGCGCTGTCAGCAAGAGAGTGATGACTGAGCTCGGGATACTGATGCGTTACGCAGCTGCCAAATGCGACGCTTTTCGCGCTTTTTTGAAAACGGTGCCAATGGAGTGAAATCTGAGACAGAAGCGCGCTTTTACCTGCCAGAACCTTCGCTGTAATGACGGGTCAATGGACTAAGATCGATGGCTTCTCGCAGCTGAGCCAAAAAAGTTTTGGTGCATCCGCGTCTGATGTTGAGTGAACGGCAGTAACTGTGAACACGAGCCATCATATTGAAAAGCATTGTGGGGATTTAGGCCTGTGTCGAAATAAATTGGCAAACGATGCGTTTATTTAATCCTTTATCAAAGTTGATATCGAGGTTGGTTTTTATGTAAGTGTAATCTTGGGGTTTGGGTTGATGTTAAATGTCGTCACTTTTCTTTTTTTTTTTTTAAATCAAAATGAACATTCCCAAACTGGAGCCGCCCGATGTACCAAAAAAAAAAAAAAAAAAAAAAACCTTGAATTTACTCGAGATCTCGGAATTCAGATCCCTTTGACCAAATTCTGTTCTGAGTAACGTGAGTACTATGCTTCAACGGGCTTATAAATGTTTTGCCATGGCGGCACAATTAAAACGCAAATAGTAAATTACTAAAAGAGAAACTGTGGCAATATGCAAGTAGTTTAAATCTGGCTGATAGTTCCCAAAATCAAAGGGGCCCAATCCAACCATTTTGGGGATGCTGAGCTCAAGACTCCCCACCAGCCAGGGAGCTGCTGGAGGCAGAGGTCCCCCAGCCCTTGGTGCAGAGAGGCAGGGACTGAGTGCAGTCATCAGGACACTGCTCTGCGATTAACATTGTCCACGTTCTTCACTGCAACTATTTGCAGGATTGTCATTTAAAATGCTAATTTGAAGTCATGCTACTCACGGATTTGCAGGTTAGTCTGGAGCAATGCCTGGCTCTTATGACTAGGCTGCATACAGGGCTGCAAACTTTTCAGAATACCTTGGTGCAAGCGCATAGATAGGAAATAAATTTCTAGGGGGGTCTGGAAGAACATTTTGTATATATCACAGCTAAATGCTTCAATTCGGTGCACTTTGAGAGCAAACTAAACAGTCTTGATCAATGAAGAAATGTGTACTCTTGTAAATAATTGTGTCATAATAAACCATTTAGTCATAAACCCATTGTATAGATTTGAATGGTGATGACGGGCAAAAAAGTTACGTGCATAAAGCATGGAAAATGAAATTTGAACACAGCTTACAAATTGCTATTACAAAATAACTATTGCACACAATTTAGCCATAGAAAAATTAAGTGCAAAGGGTTACCTGTTTTGAACTGGTTTATTTTTAGAAACTAACTCTTCTTATAGGCTAACAACCCAATTGGCCAATTTTGTACCATAGACCTAGACTTTCAATATCTTGCCTAAGTTCCCTTTAATGATTATTTTAACTGATTAGGCCATCATTAATCTCTACGTAAAACCGAAACACTGGTGACAGCCTAGCAACTGTAAAAACGGCCCACACGCATCTCTTTAGTTCAGTAAGATACATCATAAAAGAATGTTGGCTACCCACCAATCAGAATTTGGGAGCTATGCTAGTATTTTTTGTACTATTTTCCACTGACTGAAAAAAAAAAAATAATAATAATAATTCACAATATCTCATGATAATGTAATGAAAACCAAGAATGCATCAGGAACTGTAGACCACTGGGTGTATCAGGGCAGGAATTCAAGCACAGTTATTTCATTTCATATTTCAAATCATCTATAAAAACATTATCTTGCCTAAAATGGTAGGTTGCAGTGTACTAGGCCATCTTCAACTTCAATCAAGGACAAACCATTTATGCAAGTTAAATAGCCTTTCCACCCATCATAACAGGATTTAAATTTAACAATGTTAAACCAGAAGGTTGGTATAATTCTCAAACGATCGCCTTAAGTCATTTCAATCAGGAAAGACAATAACAAGGCGATGATTTGAAAATGTTAACAGTGTTGTTTTTTAATTAACATAGAGCATGATCTTTGGCGGCTAGACCCGGGCATGAAATAAGTATATAACATTGTTGATGATTCTGTAGATCATACGGCGAAGTCTGCGCACCAACTGCCTGTGATCCTGGGAGCCGCGGACCAGTGACTGACAGCTGACGCTTTATCTGTAAGGTCTGTCCTGAACGGAGCTGCCATCATTGGGGTTCCGTCCCGCCCTCTTCCTCAGTGCTCCCGTCTGCGCATCAGCTGGCAATAAACTACCTGCTGGATGGCGCATTGCCTCCATAGTTGGTCTGGACCGCAACGCCCTCGTTATGATGGAATGAGATTAACTGCCCGATGACCTGTGTCTTTCATGTTTCTCCAGCTCTTTGTTGACAGACTGATCTGCTGGTTTAAAAAAAATTTACAGAAGGAAAATTTGAGCTGGAGCATCACTCCTGGCCTTGCCCTCTCTTTCTCTCTCTTCCCCCCGTCTCTCTCTCCCTCTCTCTCTCCCCTCTCTCTCCCCCTCACTCTCAATGGCGAAATGTGTGGTCATTGTAAGCTTTATAAAGCATGGCCTAATAATGCTAAGAAAAGGCTCTTTTAAGCGCATTATGGAGCCGACTGCTGCTGTCGGATTTAAAGGGCCTGTGTCATTATTGCTGCGCATGCTGACAACTTTGAAAAAAGTAAATCCGCTCCATCGCAAGTCAAAATCTACATCCATCCTTGCAAATTTGTCATTGTTTTGCATTATATTTGTATTTTTTATTTACTCAGGCATTCTGCTTTTTATATGGAGTTCTCTATGGAAATTTGAGGATTCTCAGCACTATTTTCTTGCTTCAGCTGAAGGATACAAAGAACGTAAGCTTGTTTGCCAACCATCAGTAATCACAGTAGAAGGAATTCTTTTTTTCTCCATGATTATTGACGATGGCAAACCAGCTTACATTCTTTGTATTCAGTTAATACGACCCTCTCTGATTTGAAATAAGCCTCCGTGTCGTCTGGACAAAACTGCACCGCTGTACTCCTGTCAGATACACTCTTGTATTTCGTAGCAGGTCATCACTTTCCAAATCATGTTCTGCTTAGAGATTTGATGTAACCCAATGTAATACGCTTTGCCTGCTCTCCTGGTTAGCCCTGCCCTCTACTGGCAGGTGCCCATAATCAAAACAGATTAGCAGCTTTGAATTGCACTGTATGCCCACGCAGCGCAATTCAAAGCTGTTCACAAGTTTAAGTTTCAAGTTCTCTATTTGTGACTGAACTAACAGTCATGAATAGGAAACTTGTAATTTATTTAATTTTAATATAGGTTTGTGATATTATCCTGACTGTTCTTCTGCCCTATCACGCCCGGTGGAAATTGCTTTTCATTTTCTGATTTATGGCTGAGAGCCAAGGTCATGGTGCTCATATCTCCAGCTCCCCGAGTTAAAAGTAATCCCACAAGGACTCTGAAGTCAAATGCATGAACATTTGTATTTAAGATATTTTACTTTGAAACATGCTTTTCCCAAAGCCGCACCAAATAATCTGATGTCGCAGGACAGGGCTATTCAACCTTACCCAGAAAGGGCCGGTGTGGGTGCAGCTTTCAACCTTACCCAGAAAGGGCCAGTGTGGGTGCAGCTTTCAACCTTACCCAGAAAGGGCCGGTGTGGGTGCAGCTTTCATTCCAACCAAGCACTTACACACCTGACACCACTAATCAACCCCAAGAGTCTTTGCTAATGAGCTTGATTAGTAGTATCAGGTGTGTAGCTGCTTGGTTGGAATGAAAGCCTGCGCCCACACCAGTCCTCGCAGGATAATGTTGAATAGCCCTGTCGTAGGATATTTAACCATGTGCGGTACGTAAAGCCAGATAGATAGTGATATCGATTTTTTTTTTACTGTAATCATATGGGCTCGGTCAAGGGGTAACGGATGCACAGAGCCACAACTTATTTGCCCGTAACTTTAAAAAATGATTACAGCAAAATTATACACTAATCATCAAAAGATAGGTATTAGTCCTCTTTAAAACATATTTTAAATGAACCATTGCAAAAAATAGTTGACACATTTTACTACCGAAAACTCCTTGGTAACGGATGCATTTAAAACAAGAGCAATCCGAGATTTCTGATCTCCGCCAAGGGATGATGTTGATACAAATGCAAGATCTTTATCTTTGGAAGATTTCAGGACCACCCATGTGACAAGTTTAAATGGGATTTTTGTATGTTTGAAGCATCCATTCTCCAAAGCCGTCATCAAAGTACAGAGCGATCACATGATCTACCTCTGGTGAAAATTTCATGAAGATCCGTCAAGTAGTTTCCGAGAAATGCCACTAAAATTGTAAATACAGATCCGGATCCAGAATCCAGATCCGGATCCGGATCATCAAAAAATTTAAATGGAGTCGTCCCTGGCCCAAGATCTACCTCTGGTGAAAATTTCATGAGGATCCGTCCAGTAGTGTCCGAGAAATGCTACTACGATCATAAATACAGATCCGGATCCAGAATCCTGATCCGGATCCGGATCATCAAAAAATTTTAATGGAGTCGTCCCTGGCCCAAGATCTGCCTCTGGTGAAAATTTCATGAAGATCCGTCCAGTAGTTTCCGAGAAATCCTGTCCACAGACAGACAGAAGGACAGACAGACAGACAAATAAATAAATAAATAAATAAATAAATAAACCGACTCGATCGCATTATCTCCTTGGCGGAGATAATTAGCATAACTTTTTTTAAGTTGTGTTCAAATGGCCTGAATATGCGGTTCAAGTGGCATTAACTTAACCACATTTTGTGAACAGGACCTAAATATTGTCTGTTTTTTTACACCTAAAAGAATGAGGGTGAATGTATTAGTTAACTTTGTTTTGCTAGTCAGAGTTTGAAAAATGGAATGGTAACACAAGTATGATTTCTACACTACAAAAACATAATTCTATTTTCAACTATTTATTCAGTTTAAACAATGATATATATATATATATATATATATATATATATATATATATATATATAGTTATTTACAATCATATTTTGGTATTATCAATTAACAATCATCACTGCATACAAAAGAATTATTTGTAATAGATTATATTTGTTAGATATGTTCACTGGAAGTAGTCGCAGGACGTCTGTGGTTCATGTTTCCAGTCAGATCTCGATAACTTGAGAGACTGGACTTCTGTAGAGGATGAAGGCAGAGGAGATTCTACTTCAGTGAGGACAGCATCTGGCTTGATAGTCGCTTCATCATCTAACACCAGGAGCAGTTTCCTGTTGGCTCTTGTCTGCTTAAGGATGCTGAACTTCCAGGTAGACGCTGACACTTGCTCTATGGCCTGACCAATAAACCAACGCCTTAATGAACCCCTGAGGACTGCGTACCACCTGCTGGCTGACAACTTCACTGCTTCAGGGGCTGGAGGTTGTTCTGGTAGCAGATGATGTATCTCACCAGGCTTGGCTGAGGAGAGGGCAGTGGAGATTTTCCTATGAGCGATACTGCGAACACAGTGGACACTGAGCGCCTGGAACAAGTACAGCAGAATCCCAGACAGCATCTAGGCCTGGTTGTTTCTCTGCAATCTACTCACTCATTTTCCACTCTTGATGGCAAGGAAGACGTTCTCTTGACTGTCCCTCCAATGCCGTCAACTGCAGCCTTGCCATGGCAGGTGCCAGTCCAGCTTGATGCCCCAGGATGCTGGTGGAGATGTGATAAAGGTGAACATGGCTTTCTGTTTAGAGTGCTGAGCTGCTCCATCTGAGAAGAGGTCGACTTCCTTCAGATGTGTCTACAGCTTCTTCTGCTGGTCTTCGATTACCAGCTCTCTGAAGGCAGCTGTAGCACATTTATCATGAGACAAAGAGTCACTGATAATGCTATAGGAGCGGGTCTCCTCTGTGCTCCAGGCTATAGCAGTTAAGACTGTGGTTTGTCCATGTGACCAGCATGCGCTCTGAACCTCGTCCTGCGATGATGGTAGCATTCTCACTGAAGTCTACTTGCAGGATAGCATGGCCAGGGCGGGGCTCCGCTGTCTTGAAGTAGCAGGCTTGCAGGATTTTCACAGAGCAGTGCACCGTGGAGGCTGGAATACTGTGAAGGCTGGAATACTGTGAAGGCTGGTATACTGTGAAGGCTGGAATACTGTGAAGGCTGGTATACTGTGAAGGCTGGAATACTGTGAAGGCTGGTATACTGTGAAGGCTGGAATACTGTGCGAGGTCAGCTGCTGGACCAGATTTCTGGATCTTCTCTGTTCTATACTCAGTTCGGGTCCATTCATACTGCAGTCTCTCCAAGCTGAATGTCACTGAGATTCTGAGAGAGATGCTCATAAGATGCTTTGTAGTAGCAGGAGGTGCAACTACCAGTCATACACTTCCTCGAGTCCGCGCCACATGCTACACAGCTGAGCAGCTCTCTGTGGTCTGATAGCATGCCAGGAAGAAACTTGAGCCCAGCGAGGTGCAGTTTGATGTTCTCATGGTACTGGCCAATGCAGACATTGCAGGGCATCTTGCCCTTGGTGAGTCCCACATCTGGTCTGAGACTCTTGAAGGTTGTCCGGTGAATATTGTCAGCCAGGAATTATTCTGCATACAGGGCAAGTGTCTCAGCTAAGGTGAAGAGGTATCTGCATTTTTCTTGCACCTTCACACCATCCTGGACCACTGTGATTGCATCCTTACCACCTGGGGCTGTGCAGCTGATATCTGGTCACAGGTAGAGGTCATGGCACCGCTGTCCGATGACCTCTGGTATCTTGTTGGCTGGTTCACTGGTGGTGGGGATAGAGTTGTCAGCTTCCTCTTCAAAGCTGAATGTCTGAACAACATCATCCAGGACTCAGCGGGCTTCTCTTGGAGACTTTATTGGGGCATTCTCAACACATCCTTTATTAGGATTAACACATTTCTTAATCATATTTAGGGGTGGTGTGAACAATCTGAAGACAGGTGATCATCAAAGGAATTACAAGCTATATGAAATTTGCTCAACGCCTAGGTGTTGTCACATTTAATCACGTGATTAAATCTCAAAAAAATCAATAAAATAGTTTTGCAGATGAAGTTCTTTTATACAAACCCAATTCCGAAATAGTTGGGACAAAGTGTAAATTGTGAATAAAATCAAAACACAATGACTTTCAAATCACACCAGCCAGTATTTTATTCACAATAGAGCAGAGATAACATAGCAAATGTTGAAACTGAGAAATTGTACAATTTTATCCACAAAATGAGCTCATTTCAAATTTGATGGCTGCCACAGGTCTCAAAAAAGTTGGGACAGGGGCCTTTTTACCATGGTGTAGCATCCCCTCTTCTTTTTAACACAGAGTGGAGGCGTCTGGGCATTGAGGAGACAAGTTTCTTGAGTTTAGCCACTGGAATTTGATCCCACTCTTGTTTAATAGGGGCATCCAGCTGCTGGAGAGTTTTGGGTCTCCTTTGACAGACTTTTTGTTTAATTATGCGCCAAATGTTCTCAATCGGTGAAAGATCAGGACTGCAGGCAGGCCAGTTCAGCACACGGACTCTTCTACTACGAAGCCATGCTGTGGTAATAGCTGCAGTATGTGGTTATGCATTGTCCTGCTGAAATACACTAGGCCTTCCCTGGAATAGATTTTGTCTGTAGGGGAACATATGTTGCTCCAAAACCTAGGGGTGTCTTTGACTAAGGATTTTCATAGTCAAATCTGATTCGTCAGATTTTGCCCATAGACGACTGATTGTCGAATCATATATTTTATTTTTTTTTAAATAAATGAATACATATTTTGCATCACTGCACTTGACTCATCATGCTCCTAAAATGGCAATTCTCTCTGTCTGTTTCATTATTTACCATTTCATCTCGATAAAAGCTTACCCTGATCTTTTTTTTTTTTTTTTTTAATTATGTCGTCATATGCATCATGCTCTATCTCGCTGCTCACTCACCTTTCTTAACTGTGAGATTGCTCTCAGGGTCTTATTGACGATATCAATAACTGGCATCGGGGTAGCGAAGCTTTTCAAAGTTAAAACTAATTTAAAACTATTTTCAAACCTCCATGTCGCAGGAAAGATTATGCGGGCTCGCCCTTCTGTCTATCGAAAAAGACGTTGCATCCAGGCTGGATTATAAGGATTTAATTGCTGAGTTTGCGGCCCAAAAGGCAAGGAAAGTTACCATCACCTATTCAATGAATGGTGAGCGAGAATCTGATGTTTTAAAGTTATACTGCAGCAGAGCGTTTGTGACTGACTAGTATGAGAAAATATACTGCATCGTAATCAAATGTTAAACTGTCGCGGGTGTCAGCGGATACTACGCCTTTGTAATCTGAGATTTTTTCCATAGAAATGAGTCAAAATAAGCGATTGTCACCAGTGAGTGTGAGCCATTAGGTATTAGTGTTTGTTTAATTATAATTCGTGCCACACTGTCATACTTCAACATGCCAATATAAAGTGACAGCTGAGCTGATTTGATGATAAAAGCCAATCATTGTGCAGTCGATTTTTTTCCTTTGAAAGATTATGATATCCAAAAAATCATAGTTGAAATTATTGCCACAATAATGCTGTTTTAGTCTAAAAATGCATGTCATTTCACCGGGTATAACTAGAACAGCTATGTGCTTGCAGCCTGACATGATTAATGCGCGTGCACGTGAGCAAGGCCTCGCGCATCAAGTCGGCACAGGGCCTCGCACCCCCCCTGCGACGGCGCTGACTGCAGTGGGTGATTTATTAATGTGTAGTAAGTATAGATCTACTGTTTAAAGGCACACGTCATTTTCAATTCTTTAGTAACAGAAATTAGGCTGATTTTGTATCAAAATAGGCTATATATAACAAAAACAAAGACATTCTATGTAAAGATTTATGCTCAGCAGCCTCGACACCCCCATGTAGACAGAATGGTACGATCTTGGTCACATAACAACATTTTCCGACGATTCGACTACGAGGTTGATTGGCGAATCAGACTCCTCCAAATCGAATCGTCGAATAGTCGACTATTCCAGATCACCCCTACTAAAACCTTTATATAGCTTTCAGCATTCATGGTGCTTTTTAAAACATGCAAGTGTCCCACATCATATGCACTAATGCACCCCCATACCATCAGAGATGCTGGCTTTTGAACTGAACGCTGATAACAGGAGGGGTGATCTTTCTCCTCTTTAGCCTGGAGGACACAACGCCCATGATTTCCAGCAAGAATGTCAAATTTGGACTCGTCTGACCACAGGACACTTTGCCATTTTGCTACAGTCCATTTTAAATGAGCCTTGGCCCACAGAACACGGCGGCGCTTCTGGATCATGCTCAACAATGGCTTCCTTTTTGCATGATAGAGTTTTAGGTGGCATCTGTGGATGGCACAGCGGACTGTGTTTACAGACAGTGGTTTCTTTAAGTATTCCTGGGCCCATTTAGTAATGTCAATGACAGAATCATGCCGGTGAGTGATGCAGTGGCGTCTGAGGGCCCGAAGATCACAGGCATCCAGTAAAGGTCTTGGCCTTGTCCCTTACGCACAGAGATTTTTCCAGTTTCTCTGAATCTTTTGATGATGTTATGCACTGTCGATGATGAGACCTTCAAAGCCTTTTGCAATTTGACATTGAGGAACATTATTTTTAAAGTATTCCACAATTTTTATGCAAGCCTTCACAGGTTGGAGAGCCTCTGGCCATCTTTACTTCTGAGAGATTCAGCCTCTCTAAGACACCCCTTTTATAGCCAATCATGTTACACACCTGATGCCAGTTAACTTAATTACTTGCTAAATGTTCTTTCAGCTGATTCTCTTATATATTAATAGCTTTTTCAGCCCTTTTTTTGTCTGTGTCCCAACTTTTTTGAGACCTGTTGCAGCCAGAAAATTTGAAATAAGCTCATTTTGTGGATAAAAATGTATAATGTCTCAGTTTCAACATTTCAAATGTTATCTATGTTCTGTTGTAAATTAACATATGTGATCTGAAAGTCATTGCATTTTCATTTTATTCACAATTTATTTCGGAATTGGGGTTGTATTATGTAAAAATAAGATAATGCGTATTTGAAATGATGTTAAGTGAATGTGCTTGATGAAAGTTCTCAGTATAAAAGGTAAACCCATAATTCAGCTCTTCTGATGGTGAAGGATGGGCAGTAGTAAACGGTTGATATTTGCAATAAAAATAATGAATGGTTAAATTATGATCATGTCATATTAAAATAGGAACATATATGCTTTCTCTCATTAATTTTGTATGTTTATAGATAAAGTATAAGTTTCCTTTGATTTCAAAAAAAAAAAAAAAAAACTATTTTCATGGTAACAGATGCACATCCAAAAATCCCCCCAATTTCTCAGCTGCTTCAGAATGCTCTTTATTTTCAAATTATGCCAAAGGTCTGATTAGGTATGTTTAGTATGACATATAAACATGAAAAATCATAGATGGTCAACATTTTCTGAATATTTTTCAAATGGGGGAGAATACTTCTGGCCTTAATTTTTACAATGAAATTGGCTGCGAATTGATCATGGTCACTCACAATTAAATCAAAAGAACTTCCGTCAAATATAAAACTAGATTGAAAAAAAAAAACCTCTAAATACCATGCTTTCCGAAAATATAGGAAATGAGAAGTTTTTAGATATTTTGTTTGTCACGAATGATGCTAAGACTCCGTTGACCGAACCCTTATGAAGCCGACTGATTTAAACTTCTCTGCGCTGCAGAACAGGGCGGTTGCAGCCAGGGGGCGCTGCGGCGCCTGCCTTACTGCTGTTAAATTCATCTCTGTGTTGAACCGGCGCATTCGCTGCGCGGTGGCTTCTGGGTGTGCGATGGAAATGGCGGACCTGGTGAACGAAGGTAAGCGGCTGCGGAGTGAAAACCATTAGTGGCTAGATCTGGAGACTGTTAAAAAGCGAGGGAAGGTAATACAGCGCATGTGAGATGTTTGTGTAAAACACCGAACGCTGTGCCGTAAAGCGGGTTCGCAGGAGCCTGAAAATGATTGACAGCGTCAGTGCCGACTGCAGGATCCCGGCCTGTAGCTGTTTGTGCGAAGTTAATATCAATCTTCTAAAGCTGCTTTCACACCGGGCGCGAAACGATTTTTCGCACGGCAGATTACATTCAAAGTCAATGCAAAGACGCGAATTTCGCGTCTTTGCATTGACTTTGAATGTAATCTGTCGTGCGAAAAATTCGTTTCGCGTCCGGTGTGAAAGCGGCTTTACACTCTCTTCCCTGCTGCCTAAAACACACTGATGCGTGTAATTTTAAAAATCTGGCTCGCTAGTTGTTTAGTCTTATTGGCTGTCTGGCTAATGCTCAGTATTTGTTGATCTTGACAGTCTGAAATATACGCTACAAATCTAAACACATTGGTGAAGCCGCCGACGCGGACAGCGCAGACCTGAGGGGTGTAACGCTACTCGGGAGCGAGTTCAACGTTAGCCTGGCTTTGGACAAACCAAAACTCGCCATAATGCCATCAGTTACCCTTTCAGGTATAATGAGAGCCACCGTCGTGACATTGAAAACTCCGTATATACTGTATGAACTGTAATATACTTTATACAGCTCGTTGGGCTCCACATACCTCGCTAACCCACGAGACTCGCTCCGTAGTGTGTCTGGCCGCTTGTAGGTGTCACCTGTGTTCTGACAATTTGTGCTGCCTTGTCAAAAAATGCTACCGTAATGCAAAGAGATCGTAAAGTCTTTGTTTTCGCCTTAATATTGCAAAATGAATCAGTTTACAGTAGTAACTTTATTTGTTATTTTATTCTAACATAAGCAGATGTTATGAGTTGGAGAAGTTTGTTTAAAGATAAATGGCGCACGCCATTATCATCTAATTTCTGCATTTTCAGGAAAAGCCAGCGTGTGCATGCAAATATATACGCTTGCAGGTGGAAAGGCGCACTGAAAAGAAATGTATTTTTATGATTTTTGAAGATGCTTAACATATGAGCGAAGAAACAGTTTGCGCATGCGCAGAACGGCGAGGTAGCATATTTTGATAGGTAGCAATATTTGACAGAACACCGGCTCTACGTTTAACCTCGGCTCATCGAATGGTAGTTGTGGCTGATTTTTTTAGCGCTCCTGCACTGTATGGTAGCTTGCGACTCGGCTAAGCGTTTATCACTGGGGTTTTGTTATGTGGATAATGACAAGTTGGTAAAGTCGAGATTTCTTGGCTTAGCACAAGATTGCGTGGGGCGCGTGCTGATTGTACCTTAACCAAGTTGTGGTACTGCTTCCGCTCTGAGCCATACTTCAGCCAATCAGATTGTACCTAACTGAAACTGTAAACCGATCAAATTGTACGTAATTGGAATTTTCCCTGACTTGCTTAGACTGTGTCAAAAGATGGAGCAGCGCACGGGTCTGAAAAGTGAAGCCAATGCGGAAATCTCTTAAAATTGCATTCTATTTAATGGCCAGCAGATGGCGACGTCAGTGGTTGCAGAAAGAAGTTCAATGCATTAGACGTCTATGAGAAAATGACCGTACTTTCCCACCTGATTGATTATTTCAATAATGATTTTCCAAATTATTTTATGGTATCTATCGCTAGTTTCAGGTCTCCTTGGATATATCATGATGTTCATTTTTGCAAATTATGGTCCCAAATAGACTAGAATAAAGGATCAAGCCAGATATGTTTTAATGGGGTGTGACTATCCTCTGGTCTTTGTCACATATGTCAGATCCACCTGTGGACCCACTCCTCTCTCCTCCCTGGATCTTCAATTCACGCTCTTGTCCAATAGGAATCACATGTGGTTTCGAAATGACAAAATGGTGCTGTTCAAATTGCCAAAATCGAGGCATCCTAAATGGTATGCTGAAACCAATGGGTAACGTCACGGTTGCTTCAGCCATCTTTTTATACAGTCTGTGCTTGGTTATGAAAATAATCTGGCGCAGGGCTCAACTAGGTCCGATGATATTCTATTTTTCTTGCTTGACTAAGGCGGCACGTGCCACCTGCAGCACCGATAGTGTTTTCTAGCTATCGTGTTTCTATTGTTAACATCAGGTTTGGTCCGAATTGCCGAGCCAGCCATGTATCTGAAGATGGGTGGCGTTTACTGGTGTCGCCTGTTAACGGGTGAGAGGATATTCTGCTAGTTGGCTACCACCTTATTATGGAACCCTCCTACCTTCTCGCAAAGACACGGCCCTCCGGAACATTCAAGTGCTAGGATTGGTCAGTCATCCAAGCGCCAGGATTAGCCAGCCAGACAGCTCTAGGATTGGAATTCTAGCACTTGAACACCTGGCCAACCCTAGCTTTTGAATGCTCTGGAGAGGCATGTCTTTACGAGAACATAGGTGGGTTCCATTATAACGCCTAGCTACCAAGGTAGCTGCTTCGCTGGGGCATGTAGGCCATGGTGAAGTTAACAATTAGCATCTGGGTGGCTTAATAGATTTTAGCCTACCATACTTCTAAGTTTTAGCTGCTCCATGAGCTTGTGTTGCCTTGAAAATAAAGGTCAGCTAACCTAGGCAGAAATTTTCAATGACACTGCTCTGAAGCTGCCCTTCAGTATGTTGTAACCTATGAGCTGACACAGCCAGCTGATCTGGCCATCATGCACTAGTCTTTAAAAAAATGTAACAGTGGTTTTGGTAGATATGACAGTAATTTGTTAAGTTTGTTGCCTGGGCACAGATTTAATTTCAGCGAGCAGCTGTGCCGCAGAAATGCTGTTCTGAGGTAGAAGGATTGGGCTGAGATAGAGAGGTGCGGTGCTTTTGCTTTAGCTCTTGGTGGAATATTTATGGACTTTTAAAGTTAGTATGCTTACTGTCCAGTGTTATCTTCACACTGGTATATGCTGTCAGCAGTATTCTCCTCAGACGTGCATGTTCTGCACAGTATTCTTCTCACACAGGTGTATGTTGTCTACAGTATTCTCCTCACTCAGGTGTATGTTGTCTACAGTATTCTCCTCACAGAGGTCTATGTTGTCTACAGTATTCTCCTCATTCAGGTGTATGTTGTCTACAGTATTCTCCTCACAGAGGTATAGGTTGTCTACAGTATTCTCCTCACACAGGTGTATGTTGTCTACAGTATTCTCCTCACAGAGGTGTATGTTGTCTACAGTATTCTCCTCACAGAGGTATAGGTTGTCTACAGTATTCTCCTCACTCAGGTGTATGTTGTCTACAATATTCTCCTCACACAGGTGTATGTTGTCTACAGTATTCTCCTCATACAGGTGTATGTCGTCTACAGTATTCTCCTCACAGAGGTGTATGTTGTCTGCAGTATTCTCCTCATACAGGTGTATGTTGTCTACAGTATTCTCCACACAGAGGTGTATGTTGTCTACAGTATTCTCCACACAGAGGTGTATGTTGTCTACAGTATTCTCCTCACAGAGGTATATGTTTTCTACAGTATTCTCCTCACAGAGGTATATGTTGTCTACAGCAGTCTCCTCACACAGGTGTATGTTGTCTACAGTATTCTCCTCACAGAGGTATAGGTTGTCTACAGTATTTTCCTCACTCAGGTGTATGTTGTCTACAATATTCTCCTCACGCAGATGTATGTCGTCTACTGTATTCTCCTCACTCAGGTGTATGTTGTCTACAGTATTCTCCTCATACAGGTGTATGTTGTCTATAATATTCTCCTCACAGAGGTGTATGTTGGCTACAGTATTGTCTTCACGCAGTTTCAAAGCTATAGGTGTAATAATAAAAAAGTTATGCCATGTTAAACACAAGAAAAATGTAAATTGACGTGACTTCGTTAAAAAAAAAAAAAAAAAAATCAATGCAAAACTGACGGAAAGTACCCTTAGAAAATAATTTACCAAAAATTTATTTTTGGTCCGAATGAGCTGAAATTTCGCACTGGTCAGTGATATATATTTATACAGCTGCACACAAAAAAATGAGCAAAATTGAGAAGATGGTGGTGAGACCCATTTGATGACATGACATGGAATCACAAGCAAGTTCATGGTGTCACCCTGCACTCCTTGTTTATTTACTGTAAGGAAGTTGATTTCTCTCACTTTGATACACTTGATTTGCAACATACCCATACCTATGATTTGTTCCAAAATATATTGTTCTCCAAAGTCCCTATATATTAACGTTCGTGATTCACGGGGGCAAAAAGGGGGCATGGCCCCCGATTTTTGGGGGGCCGTATCTCGGAAACCCCGTGGAGTAGGACCCTAAAATTTTGCATCTGTTCATTCAATAGAGAAGTAACTCCCAAAATATTTTAGCCAAATCGAAGTCGGTACCCCAGTCGGTAACCTGAGGACCTCTGGTTGATTTTCATATGGAATGACCCCTGTGTGAGGAGAATACTGTAGACAACCTACACCTGTGTGAGGAGAATACTGCAGACAACCTACGCCTGTGTGAGGACAATACTGTAGACAACATACACCTGTGTGAGGAGAATACTGTAGACAACCTACACCTGTGTGAGGAGAATACTGTAGACAACATACACCTGTGTGAGGAGAATACTGTAGACAACATACACCTGTGTGAGGAGAATACTGTAGACAAGATACACCTGTGTGAGGAGAATACTGTAGACAAAATACACCTGTGTGAGGAGAATAGGCCTACTGTACACAACATACACCTGTGTGAGGAGAATACTGTAGACAACATACACCTGTGTGAGGAGAATAGGCCTACTGTACACAACATACACCTGTGTGAGGAGAATACTGTAGACAACATACACCTGTGTGAGGAGAATACTGTAGACAACCTACACCTGTGTGAGGAGAATACTGTAGACAACATACACCTGTGTGAGGAGAATACTGCAGACAACATACACCTCTGTGAGGAGAATATTGTAGACAACATACACCTGTGTGAGGAGAATACTGTAGACAACATACACCTGTGTGAGGAGTATAGGCCTACTGTACACAACATACACCTGTGTGAGGAGAATACTGCAGACAACGTACACCTCAGGAGAATATTGTAGACAACATACACCTCTGTGAGGAGAATACTGTAGACAACATACCCCTGTGTGAGGAGAATACTGTAGACAACCTACACCTGTGTGAGGAGAATACTGCAGACAACCTACGCCTGTGTGAGGACAATACTGTAGACAACATACACCTGTGTGAGGAGAATACTGTAGACAACCTACACCTGTGTGAGGAGAATACTGTAGACAACATACACCTGTGTGAGGAGAATACTGTAGACAACATACACCTGTGTGAGGAGAATACTGTAGACAACATACACCTGTGTGAGGAGAATACTGTAGACAAGATACACCTGTGTGAGGAGAATACTGTAGACAAGATACACCTGTGTGAGGAGAATACTGTAGACAAAATACACCTGTGTGAGGAGAATAGGCCTACTGTACACAACATACACCTGTGTGAGGAGAATACTGTAGACAACATACACCTGTGTGAGGAGAATAGGCCTACTGTACACAACATACACCTGTGTGACGAGAATACTGTAGACAACATACACCTGTGTGAGGAGAATACTGTAGACAACATACACCTGTGTGAGGAGAATACTGTAGACAACATACACCTGTGTGAGGAGAATACTGCAGACAACATACACCTGTGTGAGGAGAATACTGTAGACAACATACACCTGTGTGAGGAGTATAGGCCTACTGTACACAACATACACCTGTGTGAGGAGAATATTGTAGACAACATACACCTCTGTGAGGAGAATACTGCAGACAGCATACATCTGTGTGAGGATAATATTGTAGATAACATACACCTCTGTGAGGAGAATACTGTAGACAACATACCCCTGTGTGAGGAGAATACTGTAGACAACATGCACCTCTGTGAGAATACTGTAGACAACATACATCCGTGTGAGGATAATATTGTAGATAACATACACCTCTGTGAGGAGAATACTGTAGACAACATACCCCTGTGTGCGGAGAATACTGCAGACAACATACACCTCTGTGAGGAGAATACTGTAGACAACCTACACCTGTCTGAGGAGAATATTGTAGACAACATACACCTGTGTGACGAGAATATTGTAGACGACATACGCCTCTGTGAGGAGAATATTGTAGACAACCTACACCTCTCACATGGCAAACGAATATCATCGATATCGTAATCAGTCTAAATGTGTCCATGAATTTTATCAAGCAAATTTTCAGTGATCTTGAAATTTCTTTTTCGGAAACAAACCAGGCAAACTTTCTCTCGGCACTCAACGTGCAACGTCTTTCAAGTAACTGGGCACTTGAAGTGGTTGAAACCGAATTTTGTTCACCTTTATTATGTAACATCATTACATCCTGGTGTAATCTATTGACTCCATGTCCTTACCATTACCTAATGCTTATTATGCAATTCGTATTAGGCCTTTTCAGATGAAATTAGTGTGGGTGGGATTTGTGGAATGCAGTTAGAACTTTCCTTGAAGCCATTTATCCCAAACAGGTCACTGTCCTGCAATGAACTGCTATAGGTGTCGACTATTGAGTTCTTACATAATTATTTGATCATGCAGACCAAATGGAGGGGGGTTTTGAATTGATAAATAGGCAATGATTGGGGAAAATTGTTAGTTACGTTCCAAAAATAAAAGAAGTATCTCAAAATTCATGATTTTATAAACGCAGATTTCTCAAAAATTTGCTTTGGAAATTTTAAACTGTTTTCATGGTTGATGCTAGTGGGCCATATAGAACAACTTCCAAGCATTAGTTTCTCTGGGCAATTTCTCTCAACTTTCTTCAAGTTAAATCCTGGTGTGCTGTGTTTAGCACAGTTCTTCCTGGACAAACCTAAATGAATCTGATGCCTTTATGCCCCCTTCTCCACAGAGAAAGCTGGCATCGGCCCTGCAGTGTTCCTGTTCCAGAAAGAGAAGGCCTCTAAGGTCAGTGCTGCGATGATTCTGTCTCAGGTTTGAGGTGCATGAGAGCAGTAGCATGATTTAACCTCCGATGTGCTCTCTCTCTGCAGAGGTCAGCCGATGGTTCCAGTGGGGAGGATGGCGACGGTATGCAGTGCTGTCCTTTCATCTCTACTTCTCTGCTTTCCTGCCTTTTTCAGGATTTTATTTCTCACCTGTCTCATTTCTTCTGTGAACTGTTGAACTTTAGAAATCCTTACCCTTTGTTCATTACGGTTATGGAAGAAATCATAAATGTGCCATAAAAAAGCAGTTTTTGTTGCTTGTGCCGCAGACTCAGATAAGGAGGATGGAAGCAGCAGCCCCCCAGTGAAGAGGGAGAGGAGCTCATCCCAAACTCCTGACCCCATCACACACTCCGGTAACTGCTGTTACAGTCACTCTGTACTGTAGTACTGCCCTGCTTACTGCAGTAACTGCTGTTACAGTCACTCTGTACTATAGTACTGCCCTGCTTACTGCAGTAACTGCTGTTACAGTCACTCTGTACTATAGTACTGCCCTGCTTACTGCAGCAACTGCTGTTACAGTCACTCTGTACTGTAGTACTGCCCTGCTTACTGCAGTAACTGCTGTTACAGTCACTCCGTACTATAGTACTGCCCTGCTTACTGCAGTAACTGCTGTTACAGTCACTCTGTACTGTAGTACTACCCTGCTTACTACAGTAACTGCTGTTACAGTCACTCTGTACTGTAGTACTGCCCTGCTTACTGCAGTAACTGCTGTTACAGTCACTCTGTACTATAGTACTGCCCTGCTTACTGCAGTAACTGCTGTTACAGTCACTCTGTACTGTAGTACTGCCCTGCTTACTGCAGTAACTGCTGTTACAGTCACTCTATACTGTAGTACTACCCTGCTTACTGCAGTAACTGCTGTTACAGTCACTCTGTACTGTAGTACTACCCTGCTCACTACAGTAACTGCTGTTACAGTCACTCTGTACTGTAGTACTGCCCTGCTTACTGCAGTAACTGCTGTTACAGTCACACTGTACTGTAGTACTGCCCTGCTTACTGCAGTAACTGCTGTTACAGTCACCTGTACTGTAGTACTGCCCTGCTTACTGCTTACTGCAGTAACTGCTGTTACAGTCACTCTGTACTGTAGTACTGCCCTGCTTACTGCAGTAACTGCTGTTACAGTCACTCTGTACTGTAGTACTGCCCTGCTTACTGCAGTAACTGCTGTTACAGTCACTCTGTACTGTAGTACTGCCCTGCTTACTGCAGTAACTGCTGTTACAGTCACTCTGTACTGTAGTACTGCCCTGCTTACTGCAGTAACTGCTGTTACATTCACTCTGTACTGTAGTACTGCCCTGCTTACTGCAGTAACTGCTGTTACAGTCTGTACTGTAGTGTACTGTAGTACTGCAGTTACAGTCACTCTGTTACTGCAGTAACTGCTGTTACAGTCACTCTGTACTGTAGTACTGCCCTGCTTACTGCAGTAACTGCTGTTACAGTCACTCTGTACTATAGTACTGCCCTGCTTACTGCAGTAACTGCTGTTACAGTCACTCTGTACTGTAGTACTGCCCTGCTTACTGCAGTAACTGCTTTACAGTCACTCTGTACTGTAGTACTGCCCTGCTTACTGCAGTAACTGCTGTTACAGTCACTGTACTGTAGTACTGCCCTGCTTACTGCAGTAACTGCTGTTACAGTCACTCTGTACTGTAGTACTGCCCCTGCTTACTGCAGTAACTGCTGTTGCAGTCAACTCTGTACTGTAGTAGTATACCCCGTTACTGCAGTAACTGCTGTTGCAGTCACTCTGTACTGTAGTACTACCCTGCTTACTGCAGTAACTGCTGTTACAGTCACTCTGTACTGTAGTACTACCCTGCTCACTACAGTAACTGCTGTTACAGTCACTCTGTACTGTAGTACTACCCTGCTCACTACAGTAACTGCTGTTACAGTCACTCTGTACTGTAGTACTACCCTGCTCACTACAGTAACTGCTGTTACAGTCACTCTGTACTGTAGTACTGCCCTGCTTACTGCAGTAACTGCTGTTACATTCGCACTGTACTATAGTACTGCCCTGCTTACTGCAGTAACTGCTGTTACAGTCACTCTGTACTGTAGTACTGCCCTGCTTACTGCAGTAACTGCTGTTACAGTCACTCTGTACTGTAGTACTGCCCTGCTTACTGCAGTTACTGCTGTTACAGTCACTCTGTACTGTAGTACTACCCTGCTTACTGCAGTATCTGCTGTTACAGTCACTCTGTACTTGTAGTACTACCCTGCTCACTACAGTAACTGCTGTTAGTCAGTAACTACTCTGTTCCCTCTCTCCTCCTCTTGTAGTGTCTCAGAACAGTGTGTTCTTGCCCACCAGCTCTTGTCAGTCACCTTTGGGAAACTCTGATTCCGAGCCAGGTAAGCATGGGATCACATATATATTACAGGTACACCAGCACCCACCTGTAGAGAACACATACAACAGCACCCACTTGTACACAGCCCGTACACCAGCACCCACCTGTACAGAGCACATACACCAGTGCCCAACTGTACAGAGCACATACACCAGCACCCACCTGTACAGAGCACATACACCAGCACCCACCTGTACAGAGCACATACACCAGCACCCACCTGTACAGAGCACATACACCAGCACCCACCTGTACAGAGCACATACACCAGCACCCACCTGTACAGAACACATACACCAGCATCCACCTGTACAGAACACATACACCAGCACCCACCTGAACAGAGCACATACACCAGCACCCACCTGTACAGAGCCTGTACACCAGCACCCACCTGTACAGAGCACATACACCAGCACCCACCTGTACAGAGCACATACACCAACACCCACCTGTACAGAGCACATACACCAGCACCCACCTGTACAGAGCCCGTGGATCTCGTGGAGATTAGAATATGGAGTGAGGATGAGGCTGGCCCTAGTTTATTCATTTATTTATTTATTTTCCCACTGTACAGCATCTTTGTGATATTCTTTCTGAAAATAAAATTAAATTGAATTGGAATGCATGTTTGGCGTAACTGTTAGCACAGTAATGTTTCATCGAGATTAGGGTGTATGTGTAGTGCTAATGTTAGCACAGTGGTGTTTCATTGAGATTAGGGTCCATGTTTGGTGCTAATGTTAGCACAGTGGTGTTTCATTGAGATTAGGGTGCATGTTTGGTGCTAATGTTGGCAAGTGGCGTTTCATTGAGATTAAGGTGCATGTTTGGTGCTAATGTTGGCACAGTGGTGTTTCATTGAGATTAGGGTGCATGTTTGGTACTAATGTTAGCACAGTGGTGTTTCATTGAGATTAGGGTGCATGTTTGGTACTAATGTTAGCACAGTGGTGTTTCATTGAGATTAGGGTGCATGTTTGGTACTAATGTTAGCACAGTGGTGTTTCATTGAGATTAGGGTGCATGTTTGGTACTAATGTTAGCACAGTGGTGTTTCATTGAGATTAGGGTGCATGTTTGGTACTAATGTTAGCACAGTGGTGTTTCATTGAGATTAGGGTGCATGTTTGGTACTAATGTTAGCACAGTGATGTTTCATTGAGATTAGGGTGCATGTTTGGTGCTAATGTTAGCACAGTGGTGTTTCATTGAGATTAGGGTGCATGTTTGGTACTAATGTTAGCACAGTGATGTTTCATTGAGATTAGGGTGCATGTTTGGTGCTAATGTTAGCACAGTGGTGTTTCATTGAGATTAGGGTACATGTTTGGTGCTAATGTTGGCACAGTGATGTTTCATTGAGATTAGGGTGCATGTTTGGTGCTAATGTTGGCACAGTGGTGTTTCATTGAGATTAGGGTCCATGTTTGGTGCTAATGTTAGCACAGTGGTGTTTCATTGAGATTAGGGTCCATGTTTGGTGCTAATGTTAGCACAGTGGTGTTTCATTGAGATTAGGGTCCATGTTTGGTGCTAATGTAAGCACAGTGGTGTTTCATTGAGATTAGGGTCCATGTTTGGTGCTAATGTTAGCACAGTGGTGTTTCATTGAGATTAGGGTCCATGTTTGGTACTAATGTTAGCACAGTGATGTTTCATTGAGATTAGGGTGCATGTTTGGTACTAATGTTGGCACAGTGGTGTTTCATTGAGATTAGGGTGCATGTTTGGTACTAATGTTAGCACAGTGATGTTTCATTGAGATTAGGGTGCATGTTTGGTGCTAATGTTAGCACAGTGGTGTTTCATTGAGATTAGGGTACATGTTTGGTGCTAATGTTGGCACAGTGATGTTTCATTGAGATTAGGGTGCATGTTTGGTGCTAATGTTGGCACAGTGGTGTTTCATTGAGATTAGGGTCCATGTTTGGTGCTAATGTTAGCACAGTGGTGTTTCATTGAGATTAGGGTCCATGTTTGGTGCTAATGTTAGCACAGTGGTGTTTCATTGAGATTAGGGTGCATGTTTGGTGCTAATGTTGGCAAGTGGTGTTTCATTGAGATTAGGGTACATGTTTGGTGCTTATGTTAGCACAGTGGTGTTTCATTGAGATTAGGGTGCATGTTTGGTGCTAATGTTGGCACAGTGGTGTTTCATTGAGATTAGGGTCCATGTTTGGTGCTAATGTTAGCACAGTGGTGTTTCATTGAGATGAGGGTCCATGTTTGGTGCTAATGTTAGCACAGTGGTGTTTCATTGAGATTAGGGTGCATGTTTGGTACTAATGTTAGCACAGTGGTGTTTCATTGAGATTAGGGTGCATGTTTGGTGCTAATGTTGGCACAGTGATGTTTCATTGAGATTAGGGTGCATGTTTGGTGCTAATGTTGGCACAGTGATGTTTCATTGAGATTAGGGTGCATGTTTGGTGCTAATGTTTGCACAGTGGTGTTTCATTGAGATTAGGGTGCATGTTTGGTACTAATGTTAGCACAGTGGTGTTTCATTGAGATTAGGGTGCATGTTTGGTGCTAATGTTAGCACAGTGATGTTTTATTGAGATTAGGGTCCATGTTTGGTGCTAGATTAGGGTGCATGGCACAGTGGTGTTTCATTGAGATTAGGGTTGTTTGGTGCTAATGTTAGCACAGTGGTGTTTCATTGAGATTAGGGTCCATGTTTGGTGCTAATGTTAGCACAGTGGTGTTTCATTGAGATTAGGGTGCATGTTTGGTGCTAATGTTAGCACAGTGGTGTTTCATTGAGATTAGGGTGCATGTTTGGTACTAATGTTAGCACAGTGGTGTTTCATTGAGATTAGGGTGCATGTTTGGTACTAATGTTAGCACAGTGGTGTTTCATTGAGATTAGGGTGCATGTTTGGTGCTAATGTTGGCACAGTGATGTTTCATTGAGATTAGGGTGCATGTTTGGTGCTAATGTTAGCACAGTGGTGTTTCATTGAGATTAGGGTCCATGTTTGGTGCTAATGTTAGCACAGTGGTGTTTCATTGAGATTAGGGTCCATGTTTGGTGCTAATGTTAGCACAGTGGTGTTTCATTGAGATTAGGGTGCATGTTTGGTGCTAATGTTTGTGGTGTTTCATTGAGATTAGGGTATTGTTTGGTGCTTATGTTTGGTGTTTCATTGAGATTAGGGTGCATGTTTGGTGCAATGTGGTGTTTCATTGAGATTAGGGTCCATGTTTGGTGCTAATGTTAGCACAGTGGTGTTTCATTGAGATTAGGGTCCATGTTTGGTGCTAATGTTAGCACAGTGGTGTTTCACACAGTGGTGTTTCATTGAGATTAGGGTTCATGTTTGGTACTAATGTTAGCACAGTGGTGTTTCATTGAGATTAGGGTCCATGTTTGGTGCTAATGTTAGCACAGTGGTGTTTCATTGAGATTAGGGTGCATGTTTGGTGCTAATGTTAATGTTGGTGTTTCATTGAGATTAGGGTGCATGTTTGGTACTAATGTTAGCACAGTGGTGTTTCATTGAGATTAGGGTGCATGTTTGGTGTTAATGTTAGCACAGTGATGTTTTATTGAGATTAGGGTCCATGTTTGGTGCTAATGTTGGCACAGTGGTGTTTCATTGAGATTAGGGTGCATGTTTGGTGCTAATGTTAGCACAGTGGTGTTTCATTGAGATTAGGGTCCATGTTTGGTGCTAATGTTAGCACAGTGGTGTTTTATTGAGATTAGGGTCCATGTTTGGTGCTAATGTTAGCACAGTGGTGTTTCATTGAGATTAGGGTGCATGTTTGGTGCTAATGTTAGCACAGTGGTGTTTCATTGAGATTAGGGTGCATGTTTGGTGCTAATGTTAGCACAGTGGTGTTTCATTGAGATTAGGGTCATGTTTTTGCATTGAGTGGTGTTTCATTTGCATGTTTGGTGCTTAATGTTGGCACAGTGGTGTTTCATGAGATTAGGGTGCAGTTTGGTGTTTCATGGTGTTTCATTGAGATTAGGGTGCATGTTTGGTGCTAATGTTGGCACAGTGGTGTTTCATTGAGATTAGGGTGCATGTTTGGTGCTAATGTTGGCACAGTGATGTTTCATTGAGATTAGGGTGCATGTTTGGTGCTAATGTTGGCACAGTGATGTTTCATTGAGATTAGGGTGCATGTTTGGTGCTAATGTTAGCACAGTGGTGTTTCATTGAGATTAGGGTGCATGTTTGGTGCTAATGTTAGCACAGTGGTGTTTCATTGAGATTAGGGTGCATGTTTGGTGCTAATGTTAGCACAGTGGTGTTTCATTGAGATTAGGTGCATGTTTGGTCTAATGTTGGCACAGTGGTGTTTCATTGAGATTAGGGGTGTGTTTGGTGCTAATGTTAGATTAGGGTTTCATGTTTGGTGCTAATGTTAATGTTGGCACAGTGGTGTTTCACTGAGATTAGGGTGCATGTTTGGTGCTAATGTTAGCACAGTGGTGTTTCATTGAGATTAGGGTGCATGTTTGGTGCTAATGTTAGCACAGTGGTGTTTCATTGAGATTAGGGTCCATGTTTGGTGCTAATGTTGGCACAGTGGTGTTTCATTGAGATTAGGGTGCATGTTTGGTGCTAATGTTGGCACAGTGGCGTTTCATTGAGATTAGGGTGCATGTTTGGTGCTAATGTTGGCACAGTGGCGTTTCATTGAGATTAGGGTGCATGTTTGGTGCTAATGTTGGCACAGTGGCGTTTCATTGAGATTAGGGTGCATGTTTGGTGCTAATGTTGGCACAGTGGCGTTTCATTGAGATTAGGGCATGTTTGGTGCTAATTAGCACACAGTGGGTTTCATTGAGATTAGGGTGCATGTTTGGTGCTAATGTTAGCACAGTGGTGTTTCACTGAGATTTGGGTGCATGTTTGGTGCTAATGTTAGCACAGTGGCGGTCATTGAGATTAGTTTCATTGAGATTTGTTTGGTGCTAATGTTAGCACAGTGGTGTTTCATTGAGATTAGGGTGCATGTTTGGTGCTAATGTTAGCACACAGTGGCTTTTCATTGAGATTAGGTGCATGTTTGGTGCTAATGTTGGCACAGTGGCGTTTCATTGAGATTAGGGTGCATTTGTTTGTTGGCACAGTGGCGGTCATTGAGATTAGGGTGCATGTTTGGTGCCAATGTTGGCACAGTGGCGTTCATTGAGATTAGGGTGCATGTTTGGTGCTAATGTTGGCACAGTGGCGTGTTTCATTGAGATTAGGGTGCATGTTTGGTGCTAATGTTGGCACAGTGGCGTGTCATTGAGATTAGCGTGCATGTTTGGTGCCAATGATGGCACAGTGGCGTGTCATTGAGATTAGGGTGCATGTTTGGTGCTAATGTTGGCACAGTGGCGGTTCATTGAGATTAGGGTGCTTGTTTGGTGCTAATGTTAGCACAATGGTGTTTCATTGAGATTAGGGTGCATGTTTGATGCCAATGTTGGCACAGTGGCGTGTCATTGAGATTAGGGTGCATGTTTGGTGCTAATGTTGGCACAGTGGCGGTTCATTGAGATTAGGGTGCTTGTTTGGTGCTAATGTTAGCACAATGGTGTTTCATTGAGATTAGGGTGCATGTTTGGTGCTAATGTTGGCACAGTTGCGTTTCATTGAGATTAGGGTCCATGTTTGGTGCTAATGTTGGCACAGTGGCGTTTCATTGTGATTAGGGTGCATGTCTGGTGCTAATGTTAGCACAGTGGTGTTTCAATGAGATTAGGGTGCTTGTTTGGTGCTAATGTTAGCACAGTGGTGTTTCATTTAGATTAGGGTGCTTGTTTGGTGCTAATGTTAGCACAGTGGTGTTTCATTGAGATTTGGTTGTATGTTTGGTGCTAATATTAGCACAGTGGTGTTTCATTGAGATTAGCGTGCATGTTTGGTGCTAATGTTAGCACAGTGGCGTGTCATTGAGATTAGGGTGCATGTTTGGTGCCAATGTTGGCACAGTGGCGGTTCATTGAGATTAGGGTGCATGTTTGGTGCCAATGTTGGCACAGTGGCGTGTCATTGAGATTAAGGTGCATGTTTGGTGCTAATGTTGGCACAGTGGTGTTTCATTGAGATTAGGGTGCATGTTTGGTGCTAATGTTGGCACAGTGGTGTTTCATTGAGATTAGGGCGCATGTTTGGTGCTACTGTTAGCACAGTGGCGTTTCAGTGAGATTAGGGTGCTTGTTTGGTGCTAATGTTAGCATAGTGGTGTTTCATTGAGATGAGCGTGCTTGTTTTGTGCTAATGTTGGCACAGTGGTGTTTCCTTGAGATTCTGGTGCATGTGCCGTGCTAGTTTTAGCACAGTGGTGTTTCATTGAGATTAGCGTGTATGTTTGGAGCTAATGTTAGCACAGTGGCGTGTCATTGAGATTAGGGTGCATGATTGGTGCTAATGTTGGCACAGTGGCGTTTCTTTGAGATTAGGGTGCATGTTTGGTGCTAATGTTGGCACAGTGGCGTGTCATTGAGATTAGGGTGCATGTTTGGTGCCAATGTTGGCACAGTGGCGTGTCATTGAGATTAGGGTGCATGTTTGGTGCTAATGTTGGCACAGTGGCGTTTCATTGAGATTAGGGTGCATGTTTGGTGCTAATGTTGGCACAGTGGCGTGTCATTGAGATTAGCGTGCATGTTTGGTGCCAATGTTGGCACAGTGGCGTGTCATTGAGATTAGGGTGCATGTTTGGTGCTAATGTTGGCACAGTGGCGGTTCATTGAGATTAGGGTGCTTGTTTGGTGCTAATGTTAGCACAATGGTGTTTCATTGAGATTAGGGTGCATGTTTGGTGCCAATGTTGGCACAGTGGCGTGTCATTGAGATTAGGGTGCATGTTTGGTGCTAATGTTGGCACAGTGGCGGTTCATTGAGATTAGGGTGCTTGTTTGGTGCTAATGTTAGCACAATGGTGTTTCATTGAGATTAGGGTGCATGTTTGGTGCTAATGTTGGCACAGTTGCGTTTCATTGAGATTAGGGTCAATGTTTGGTGCTAATGTTGGCACAGTGGCGTTTCATTGTGATTAGGGTGCATGTCTGGTGCTAATGTTAGCACAGTGGTGTTTCATTGAGATTAGGGTGCTTGTTTGGTGCTAATGTTAGCACAATGGTGTTTCATTGAGATTAGGGTGCATGTTTGGTGCTAATGTTGGCACAGTTGCGTTTCATTGAGATTAGGGTCAATGTTTGGTGCTAATGTTGGCACAGTGGCGTTTCATTGTGATTAGGGTGCATGTCTGGTGCTAATGTTAGCACAGTGGTGTTTCATTGAGATTAGGGTGCTTGTTTGGTGCTAATGTTAGCACAGTGGTGTTTCATTTAGATTAGGGTGCTTGTTTGGTGCTAATGTTAGCACAGTGGTGTTTTATTGAGATTTGGTTGTATCTTTGGTGCTTATATTAGCACAGTGGTGTTTCATTGAGATTAGTGTGCATGTTTGGTGCTAATGTTAGCACAGTGGCGTGTCATTGAGATTAGGGTGCATGTTTGGTGCCAATTTTGGCACAGTGGCGTGTCATTGAGATTAGGGTGCATGTTTGGTGCTAATGTTGGCACAGTGGCGTGTCATTGAGATTAGGGTGCATGTTTGGTGCTAATGTTGGCACAGTGGTGTTTCATTGAGATTAGGGTACATGTTTGGTGCTAATGTTGGCACAGTGGTGTTTCATTGAGATTAGGGTACATGTTTGGTGCTAATGTTGGCACAGTGGCGTGTCATTGAGATTAGGGTGCATGTTTGGTGCTAATGTTGGCACAGTGGTGTTTCATTGAGATTAGGGTACATGTTTGGTGCTAATGTTGGCACAGTGGTGTTTCATTGAGATTAGGGTACATGTTTGGTGCTAATGTTGGCACAGTGGCGTGTCATTGAGATTAGGGTGCATGTTTGGTGCTAATGTTGGCACAGTGGCGGTTCATTGAGATTAGGGTGCTTGTTTGGTGCTAATGTTTGCACAGTGGTGTTTTATTGAGATTAAGGTGCATGTTTGGTGCTACCGTTGGCACAGTGGTGTTTCATTGAGATATGGGTACATGTTTTGTGCTAATGTTGGCACAGTGGCGGTTCATTCAGATTAGGGTGCATGTTTGGTGCCAATGTTGGCACAGTGGCGTGTCATTGAGATTAAGGTGCATGTTTGGTGCTAATGTTGGCACAGTGGTGTTTCATTGAGATTAGGGTGCATGTTTGGTGCTAATGTTGGCACAGTGGTGTTTCATTGAGATTAGGGCGCATGTTTGGTGCTAATGTTAGCACTGTGGCGTTTCAGTGAGATTAGGGCGCTTGTTTTGTGCTAATGTTAGCATAGTGGTGTTTCATTGAGATGAGCGTGCTTGTTTTGTGCTAATGTTGGCACAGTGGTGTTTCCTTGAGATTCGGGTGCATGTGCCGTGCTAGTTTTAGCACAGTGGTGTTTCATTGAGATTAGCATGTATGTTTGGTGCTAATGTTAGCACAGTGGCGTGTCATTGAGATTAGGGTGCATGATTGGTGCTAATGTTGGCACAGTGGCGTTTCATTGAGTTTAGGGTTCATGTTTGGGGCTAATGTTAGCACAGTGATGTTTCATTCAGATTACGTTGCATGTTTGGTGCTAATGTTGGCACAGTAGCAGTTCATTGAGATTAGGGTGCATGTTTGGTGTTAACGTGAGCACAGTGATGTTTCATTGAGATTAGGGTCCATGTTTGGTGTTAATGTTAGCACAGTAATGTTTCATTGAGATTAGGGTGCTTGTTTGGTGTTAATGTTAGCACAGTGGTGTTTCATTGTGATAAGGGTGCATGTTTGGTGTTAATGTTAGCACAGTAATGTTTCATTGGGATTAGAGTGCTTGTTTGGTGCTAATTGTTAGCACAGTGACGTTTCATTGACATTAGCATGCATTATTGGTGCTAATGTTGGCACAGTGGCGTTTCATTGAGTTTAGGGTTCATGTTTGGAGCTAATGTTGGCACAGTGGCAGTTCATTGAGATTAGTGTGCATGTTTGGTGTTAATGTTAGCACAGTGATGTTTCATTGAGATTAGGGTCCATGTTTGGTGCTAATGTTGGCACAGTGGTGTTTCATTGCGATTAGGGTGCATGGTTGGTGCTAATGTTTGCACAGTGGCGTTTCAGTGAGATTAGGGTCCATGTTTGGTGCTAATGTTGGCATAGTGGTGTTTAATTGCGATTAGGGTGCATGTTTGGTGCTAATGTAAGCACAGTAATGTTTCATTGAGATTAGGGTCCATGTTTGGTGCTAATGTTGGCACAGTGGTGTTTCATTGAGATTAGGGTGCATGTTTGGTGCTAATGTTAGCACAGTGGTGTTTCAGTGAGATTAGGGTTCTTGTTTGGTGCTAATGTTAGCACAGTGGCCTGTCATTGAGATTAGGGTGCATGATTGGTGCTAATGTTGGCACAGTGGCGTTTTATTGAGATTACGGTGCATGTTTGGTACTAATGTTGGCACAGTGGCGTGTCATTGAGATTAGGGCGCATGTTTGGTGCCAATGTTGGCACAGTGGCGTGTCATTGAGATAAGGGTGCATGTTTGGTGCTAATGTTGGCACAGTGGTGTTTCATTGAGATTAGGGTCCATCTTTGGTGCTAATGTTGGCACAGTGGCGTGTCATTGAGATTAGGGTGCATGTTTGGTGCTAATGTTGGCACAGTGGCGGTTCATTGAGATTAGGGTGCATGTTTGATGCCAATGTTGGCACAGTGGCGTGTCATTGAGATTAGGGTGCATGTTTGGTGCTAATGTTAGCACAGTGATGTTTCATTGAGATTAGGGTGCATGTTTGGTGCTAATGTTGGCACAGTGGTGTTTCATTGAGATTAGGGCGCATGTTTGGTGCTAATGTTAGCACAGTGGCGTTTCAGTGAGATTAGTGTGCTTGTTTGGTGCTTATGTTAGCATAGTGGTGTTTCATTGAGATGAGCGCGCTTGTTTTGTGCTTATGTTAGCACAGTGGTGTTTCCTTGAGATTCGGGTGCATGTGCCTTGCTAGTTTTAGCACAGTGGCGTTTCAGTGAGATTAGGGTACTTGTTTGGAGCTAATGTTAGCACAGTGGTGTGTCATTGAGATTAGGGTGCATGATTGGTGCTAATTTTGGCACAGTGGCGTTTCATTGAGATTAGGGTGCATGTTTGGTACTAATGTTGGCACAGTGGCGTGTCATTGAGATTAGGGTGCATGTTTGGTGCCAATGTTGGCACAGTGGCGTGTCATTGAGATTAGGGTGCATGTTTGGTGCTAATGTTGGCGCAGTTGCGTTTCATTGAGATTAGTGTGCATGTTTGGTGCTAATGTTGGCACAGTGGCGTTTCATTGTGATTCGGGTGCATGTCTGGTGCTAATGTTAGCACGGTGGTGTTTCATTGAGATTTGGTTGTATGTTTTGTGCTAATATTAGCACAGTGGTGTTTCATTGAGATTAGCGTGCATGTTTGGTGCTAATGTTAGCACGGTGGTGTTTCATTTAGATTAGTGTGCTTGTTTGGTGCTAATGTTAGCACAGTGTTGTTTCAGTGAGAATAGGGTGCTTGTTTGGTGCTCATGTTAGCACAGTGGTGTTTCATTGAGATTTGGTTGTATGTTTGGTTCTAATATTAGCACAGTGGTGTTTCATTGAGATTACCGTGCATGTTTGGTGCTAATGTTAGCACAGTGGCGTGCCATTGAGATTAGGGTGCATGTTTGGTGCTAATGTTAGCACTGTGGCGTGTCATTGAGATTAGGGTGCGTATTTGGTGCTAATGTTAGCACTGTGGCGTGTCATTGAGATTATGGTGCATGATTGGTGCTAATGTTGGCACAGTGGCGTTTCATTGAGATTAGGGTGCATGTGTGGTGCTAATGTTGGCACAGTGGCGTGTCATTGAGATTAGGGTGCATGTTTGGTGCTAATGTTGGCACAGTGGCGTTTCATTGAGATTAGGGGGCATGTTTGGTGCTAATGTTGGCACAGTGGCGGTTCATTGTGATTAGGGTGCATGTCTGTTGCTAATGTTAGCACGGTGGTGTTTCATTGAGATTAGGGTGCATGTTTGGTGCTAATGTTAGCACGTAGGTGTTTCATTAAGATTAGGGTGCTTGTTTGGTGCTAATGTTAGCACAGTGGTGTTTCATTGAGATTTGGTTGTATGTTTGGTGCTCATATTAGCACAGTGGTGTTTCATTGAGATTAGCGTGCATGTTTGGTGCTAATGTTAGCACAGTGGCGTGTCATTGAGATAGGGTGCATGTTTGGTGCTAATGTTCGCACAGTGGCGTTTCATTGAGATTAGGGTGCATGTTTGGTGCTAATGTTGGCACAGTGGCGTGTCATTGAGATTAGGGTGCATGTTTGGTGCCAGTGTTGGCACAGTGGCGTGTCATTGAGATTAGGGTGCATGTTTGGTGCTAATGTTGTCACAGTGGCGGTTCATTGAGATTAGGGTGCATGTTTCGTGCTAATGTTGGCACAGTTGCGTTTCATTGTGATTAGGGTGCATGTCTGGTGCTAATGTAAGCACAGTGGTGTTTCATTGAGATTAGGGTGCATGTTTGGTGCTAATGTTAGCACAGTGGTGTTTCATTTAGATTAGGGTGCTTGTTTGGTGCTAATGTTAGCACAGTGGCGTTTCAGTGAGATAAGGGTGCTTGTTTGGTGCTAATGTTAGCACAGTGGCGTGTCATTGAGATTAGGGTGCATGTTTGGTGCCAATGTTGGCACAGTGGCGTGTCATTGAGATTAGGGTGCATGTTTGGTGCCAATGTTGGCACAGTGGCGTGTCATTGAGATTAGGGTGCATGTTTGGTGCTAATGTTTGCACAATGGTGTTTCATTGAGATTAGGGTACATTTTTGGTGCTAATGTTGGCACAGTGGTGTTTCATTGAGATTAGGGTACATGTTTGGTGCTAATGTTGGCACAGTGGCGCGTCATTGAGATTAGGGTGCATGTTTGGTGCTAATGTTGGCACAGTGGTGCTTCATTGAGATTAGGGTGCTTGTTTGGTGCTAATGTTGGCACTGGGGTTTTTCATTGAGATTAGGGTACATGTTTGGTGCTAATGTTGGCACAGTGGCGCGTCATTGAGATTAGGGTGCATGTTTGGTGCTAATGTTGGCACAGTGGCGCTTCATTGAGATTAGGGTGCTTGTTTGGTGCTAAAGTTGGCACAGTGGTGTTTCATTGACATAAGGGTACATGTTTGGTGCTAAAGTTGGCACAGTGGCGTTTCATTGAGATTAGGGTGCGTGTTTGGTGCTAATGTTGACACAGTGGCGGTTCATTGAGATTAGGGTGCATGTTTGGTGCCAATGTTGGCACAGTGGCGTGTCATTGAGATTAGGGTGCACGTTTGGTGCCAATGTTGGCATTGTGGCGTGTCATTGAGATTAGGGTGCATGTTTGGTGCTAATGTTGGCATAGTGGTGTTTCATTGAGATTAGGGTGCATGTTTGGTGCTAATGTTGGCACAGTGGTGTTTCATTGAGATTAGGGCGCATGTTTGGTGCTAATGTTAGCACAGAGTCGTTTCTGTGAGATTAGGGTGCTTGTTTGGTGCTAATGTTAGCACAGTGGTGTTTCATTGAGATGAGTGTGCTTGTTTTGTGCTAATGTTAGCACAGTGGTGTTTCCTTGTGATTCGGGTGCATGTGCCGTGCTAGTTTTAGCACATTGGTGTTTCATTGAGATTAGCGTGTATTTTTGTTGCTAATTTTAGCACAGTGGCGTGTCATTGAGATTAGGGTGCATGATTGGTGCTAATGTTGGCACAGTGGCGTTTCATTGAGTTTAGGGTTCATGTTTGGAGCTAATGTTGGCACCATGATGTTTCATTCAGATTAGGGTGCATGTTTGGTGCTAATGTTGGCAAAATGGCAGTTCATTGAGGTTAGGGTGCATGTTTGGTGTTAATGTTAGCACAGTGATGTTTCATTGAGATTAGGGTCCATGTGTGGTGCTAATGTTGGCACAGTGGTGTTTCATTGAGATTAGGGTGCATGTTTGGTGCTAATTTTAGCACAGTGATGTTTCAATGAGATTAGGGTCCATGTTTGGTGCTAATGTTAGCACAGTGGTGTTTCATTGAGATTATTGTGCATGTTTGGTGCTAATGTTAGCACAGCGGCGTTTCATTGAGATTAGCGTGCATGTTTGGTACTAGTGTTTGCACAGTGGCGTTTCATTGAGATTAAGGTGCAGGTTTGGTGTTAATGTTAGCACAGTGATGTTTCATTGAGATTAGGGTTCTTGTTTGGTGCTAATGTTGGCAAAGTGGCATTTCATTGAGATTAGCGTGCATGTTTGGTGCTAATGTTAGCACAGTGGCCTTTCATTGAGATTAGGGTGCATTTTTGGTGCTAATGTTAGCACAGTGATATTTCATTGAGATTAAGGTGCATGTTTGGTGCTAATGTTGGCACAGTGATGTTTCATTGAGATAAGGGTGCATGTTTGGTGCTAATGTTTGCACAGTGGCGTTTCATTCAGTTTAGCGTGCATGTTTGGTGCTAGTGTTAGCACAGTGGCGTTTCCTTGATATTAGCGTGCATGTTTGGTGCTATTGTTAGCACAGTGGCGTTTCATTGAGATTATGGTGCATGTTTGGTGCTAATGTTAGCACAGTGATATTTCATTGAGATTAGGGTGCATGTTTGGTGCTAATGTTTGCACAGTGGCATTTCATTCAGATTAGCGTGCATGTTTGGTGCTAATGTAAGCACAGTGGCGTTTCATTGAGATTAGGGTGTATGTTTGGTGCTAATGTTGGCACAGTGATATTTCATTGAGATTAGGGTGCATGTTTGGTGCTAATGTTAGCACAGTGGCGTTTCATTGAGATTAGGGCGCATGTTTGGTGCTAATGTTAGCACAGTGGCGTTTCAGTGAGATACGGGTGCTTGTTTGGTGCTAATGTTAGCACAGTGGTGTTTCATTGAGATGAGCGTTCTTGTTTTGTGCTAATGTTAGCACAGTGGTGTTTCCTTGAGATTAAGGTGCATGTGCCGTGCTAGTTTTAGCACAGTGGTGTTTCATTGAGATTGGCGTGTATGTTTGGTGCTAATGTTAGCACAGTGGCGTGTCATTGAGATTAGGGTGCTTGATTGGTGCTAATGTTGGCTCAGTGGCGTTTCATTGAGTTTAGGGTTCATGTTTGGAGCTAATGTTGGCACAGTGATGTTTCATTCAGATTATGGTGCACGTTTGGTGCTAATGTTGGCACAGTGGCAGTTCATTGAGATTAGGGTCCATGTTTGGTGTTAATGTTAGCACAGTAATGTTTCATTGAGATTAGGGTGCTTGTTTGGTGTTAATGTTGGCACAGTGGTGTTTCATTGAGATTAGGGTGCATGTTTGGTGTTAATGTTAGCACAGTATTGTTTCATTGAGATTAGGGTGCTTGTTTGGTGCTAATGTTAGCACAGTGGCGTTTCATTGAGATTAGCGTGCATGTTTGGTGCTAATGTTAGCACAGTGGCGTTGCATTGAGATTAGGGTGCATGATTGGTGCTAATGTTGGCACAGTGGTGTTTCATTGAGTTTAGGGTTCATGTTTGGAGCTAATGTTGGCACAGTCATGTTTCATTGAGATTAGGGTGCATGTTTGGTGCTAATGTTGGCACAGTGGCAGTTCATTGAGATTAGGGTGCATGTTTGGTGCTAATGTTAGCACAGTGATGTTTCATTGAGATTAGGGTCCATGTTTGGTGCTAATGTTGGCACTGTGGTTTTTCATTGAGATTAGGGTGCATGTTTGGTGCTAACGTTAGCACAGTGATGTTTCATTGAGATTAGGGTTCATGTTTTGTGCTAATGTTGGCACAGTGGTGTTTCCTTGAGATTAGGGTCCATGTTTGGTGCTAATGTGAGCACAGTGATGTTTCATTGAGATTAGGGTGCATGTTTGGTGCTAATGTTAGCACAGTGGCGTTTCATTGAGATTAAGGTGCTTGTTTGGTGTTTATGTTAGCACAATGATGTTTCATTGACATTAGGGTGCTTGTTTGGTGCTAATGTTAGCACAGTGGCATTTCATTGAGTTTAGCGTGCATGATTGGTGCTAATGTTAGCACAGTGGCGTTTCATTGAGATTAGGATGCATGTTTGGTGCTAATGTTAGCACAGTGATATTTCATTAAGATTAAGTTGCATGTTTGGTGCTAATGTTGGCACAGTGATGTTTCATTGAGATTGGGGTGCATGTCTGGTGCTAATGTTAGCACAGTGGCGTTTCCTTGAGATTAGCGTGCATGTTTGGTGCTAGTGTTAGCTCAGTGGCGTTTCATTGAGATTAGGGTGCATGTTTGGTGCTAATGTTAGCACAGTGATATTTCAGTGAGATTAGGGTGCATGTTTGGTGCTAATGTTAGCACAGTGGCGTGTCATTGAGATTAGGGTGCTTGATTGGTGCTAATGTTGGCTCAGTGGCATTTCATTGAGTTTAGGCTTTATGTTTGGAGCTAATGTTGGCACAGTGATGTTTCATTCAGATTATGGTGCATGTTTGGTGCTAATGTTGGCACAGTGGCAGTTCATTGAGATTAGGGTCCATGTTTGGTGTTAATGTTAGCACAGTAATGTTTCATTGAGATTAGGGTGCTTGTTTGGTGTTAATGTTGGCACAGTGGTGTTTCATTGAGATTAGGGTGCATGTTTGGTGTTAATGTTAGCACAGTATTGTTTCATTGAGATTAGGGTGCTTGTTTGGTGCTAATGTTAGCACAGTGGCGTTTCATTGAGATTAGGGTGCATGATTGGTGCTAATGTTGGCACAGTGGCGTTTCATTGAGTTTAGGGTTCATGTTTGGAGCTAATGTTGGCACAGTCATGTTTCATTGAGATTAGGGTGCATGTTTGGTGCTAATGTTGGCACAGTGGCAGTTCATTGAGATTAGGGTGCATGTTTGGTGTTAATGTTAGCACAGTGATGTTTCATTGAGATTAGGGTCCATGTTTGGTGCTAATGTTGGCACAGTGGTTTTTCATTGAGATTAGGGTGCATGTTTGGTGCTAATGTTAGCACAGTGATGTTTCATTGAGATTAGGGTTCATGTTTTGTGCTAATGTTGGCACAGTGGTGTTTCCTTGAGATTAGGGTCCATGTTTGGTGCTAATGTTAGCACAGTGATGTTTCATTGAGATTAGGGTGCATGTTTGGTGCTAATGTTAGCACAGTGGCGTTTCATTGAGATTAAGGTGCTTGTTTGGTGTTTATGTTAGCACAATGATGTTTCATTGACATTAGGGTGCTTGTTTGGTGCTAATGTTAGCACAGTGGCATTTCATTGAGTTTAGCGTGCATGTTTGGTACTAATGTTAGCACAGTGGTGTTTCATTTAGATTAGGGTACATGTTTCGTGCTTTTGTTAGCACAAATGCGTTTCATTAAGATTAGGGTGCGTGTTTGGTGCTAATGTTAGCACAGTGGCATGTCATTGAGATAGGGTGCATGTTTGGTGCTAATGTTGGCACAGTGATGTTTCATTGAGATTAGGGTGGTTGTTTGGTGCTAATGTTAGCACAGTGGCGTTTCATTGAGATTACCGTGCATGTTTGGTGCTAGTGTTAGCACAGTGGCGTTTCATTGAGATTAGGGTGCATGTTTGGTGCTAATGTTAGCACAGTGATATTTCATTGAGATTAGGGTGCATGTTTGGTGCTAATGTTTGCACAGTGATGTTTCATTGAGATTAGGGTGCATGTTTGGTGCTAATGTTAGCACAGTTATGTTTCATTGAGATTAGGGTGCATGTTTGGCACAGTGGTGTTTCATTGAGATTAGGGTGCATGTTTGGTACTAATGTTAGCACAGTGGTGTTTCATTTAGATCAGGGTACATGTTTGGTGCTTTTGTTAGCACAGTTGCGTTTCATTAAGATTAGGGTGCGTGTTTGGTGCTAATGTTAGCACAGTGGCATGTCATTGAGATAGGGTGCATGTTTGGTGCTAATGTTAGCACAGTGATATTTCAGTGAGATTAGGGTGCATGTTTGGTGCTAATGTTAGCACAGTGACGTTTCATTCAGATTAGCGTACATGTTTGGTGCTAATGTTAGCACTGTGGCGTGTCATCGGATTAGGGTGCATGTTTGGTGCTAATGTTAGAACAGTGGCGTGTCATTGAGATAGGGTGCATGTTTGGTGCTAATGTTGGCACAGTGATGTTTCATTGAGATTAGGTTGCATGTTTGGTGCTAATGTTGGCACAGTGATGTTTCATTGAGATTAGGTTGCATGTTTGGTGCTAATGTTAGCACAGTGATGTTTCATTGAGATTAGGGTGCATGTTTGGTGCTAATGTTACCACAGTGATGTTTTATTGAGATTAGGGTGCATGTTTGCTGCTAATGTTAGCACAGTTATGTTTCTTTGAGATTAGGGTGCATGTTTGCTGCTAATGTTAGCACAGTTATGTTTTTTTGAGATTAGGGTGCATGTTTGGTGCTAATGTTAGCACAGTGATGTTTCATTGAGATTAGGGTGCTTGTTTGGTGCTAATGTTAGCACAGTGGCGTTTCATTGAGCTTACCGTGCATGTTTGGTGCTAGTGTTAGCACAGTGGCGTTTCATTGAGATTAGGGTGCATGGTTGGTGCTGATGTTGGCACAGTGGTGCTTCATTGAGATTAGGGTGCATGTTTGGTGCTAGTGTTAGCACAGTAGCGTTTCATTGAGATTAGGGTGCATGTTTGGTGTTAATGTTAGCACCATGATGTTTCATTGAGTTTAGGGTGTTTGTTTGGTGCTAATGTTAGCGCAGTGGCGTTTCATTGCGATTCGCGTGCATGTTTGGTTCTAGTGTTAGCACAGTGGCGTTTCATTGAGATTAGGGTCCATGTTTGGTGCTAATGTTAGCACAGTGATATTTCATTGAGATTAGGGTGCATGTTTGGTGCTAATGTTGGCACAGTGATGTTTCATTGAGATTAGGGTGCATGTTTGGTGCCAATGTTAGCACAGTGGCGTTTCATTGAGATTAGCGTGCATGTTTGGTGCTCGTGTTAGCACTGTGGCGTTTCATTGAGATTAGGGTGCATGTTTGGTGCTTATGTTCGCACAGTGATGTTTCATTGAGATTAGGGTGGTTGTTTGGTGCTAATGTTTGCACAGTGGCGTTTCATTGAGATTACCGTGCATGTTTGGTGCTAGTGTTAGCACAGTGGCGTTTCATTGAGATTAGGGTGCATGTTTGGTGCTAATGTTAGCACAGTGATATTTCATTGAGATTAGGGTGCATGTTTGGTGCTAATGTTTGCACAGTGATGTTTCATTGAGATTAGGGTGCATGTTTGGTGCTAATGTTAGCACAGTTATGTTTCATTGAGATTAGGGTGCATGTTTGGCACAGTGGTGTTTCATTGAGATTAGGGTGCATGTTTGGTACTAATGTTAGCACAGTGGTGTTTCATTTAGATTAGGGTACATGTTTGGTGCTTTTGTTAGCACAGTTGCGTTTCATTAAGATTAGGGTGCGTGTTTGGTGCTAATGTTAGCACAGTGGCACATTGTGGCATGTTTGGTGCAATGTTGGCACAGTGAAGTGTCATTGAGATTAGGTTAATGTTTGGTGCTAATGTTAGCACAGTGATATTTCAGTGAGATTAGGGTGCATGTTTGGTGCTAATGTTAGCACAGTGACGTTTCATTCAGATTAGCGTACATGTTTGGTGCTAATGTTAGCACTGTGGCGTGTCATCGGATTAGGGTGTATGTTTGGTGCTAATGTTAGAACAGTGGCGTGTCATTGAGATAGGGTGCATGTTTGGTGCTAATGTTGGCACAGTGATGTTTCATTGAGATTAGGTTGCATGTTTGGTGCCAATGTTGGCACAGTGATGTTTCATTGAGATTAGGTTGCATGTTTGGTGCTAATGTTAGCACAGTGATGTTTCATTGAGATTAGGGTGCATGTTTGGTGCTAATGTTACCACAGTGATGTTTTATTGAGATTAGGGTGCATGTTTGCTGCTAATGTTAGCACAGTTATGTTTTTTGAGATTAGGTGCATGTTTGGTGCACAATGTTTTTTGAGCACAGTGATGTTTCATGTTTCATTGAGATTAGGGTGCTTGTTTGGTGCTAACGTTAGCACAGTGGCGTTTCATTGAGCTTACCGTGCATGTTTGGTGCTAGTGTTAGCACAGTGGCGTTTCATTGAGATTAGGGTGCATGTTTGGTGCTGATGTTGGCACAGTGGTGCTTCATTGAGATTAGGGTGCATGTTTGGTGCTAGTGTTAGCACAGTAGCGTTTCATTGAGATTAGGGTGCATGTTTGGTGCTAATGTTTGCACCATGATGTTTCATTGAGTTTAGGGTGTTTGTTTGGTGCTAATGTTAGCGCAGTGGCGTTTCATTGAGATTAGGGTGCATGTTTGGTGCTGATGTTGGCACAGTGGTGCTTCATTGAGATTAGGGTGCATGTTTGGTGCTAGTGTTAGCACAGTGGCGTTTCATTGAGATTAGGGTGCATGTTTGGTGCTAATGTTTGCACCATGATGTTTCATTGAGTTTAGGGTGTTTGTTTGGTGCTAATGTTAGCGCAGTGGCGTTTCATTGCGATTCGCGTGCATGTTTGGTTCTAGTGTTAGCACAGTGGCGTTTCATTGAGATTAGGGTCCATGTTTGGTGCTAATGTTAGCACAGTGATATTTCATTGAGATTAGGGTGCATGTTTGGTGCTAATGTTGGCACAGTGATGTTTCATTGAGATTAGGGTGCATGTTTGGTGCCAATGTTAGCACAGTGGCGTTTCATTGAGATTAGCGTGCATGTTTGGTGCTCGTGTTAGCACTGTGGCGTTTCATTGAGATTAGGGTCCATGTTTGGTGCTAATGTTAGCACAGTGATATTTCATTGAGATTAGGGTGCATGTTTGGTGCTAATGTTGGCACAGTGATGTTTCATTGAGATTAGGGTGCATGTTTGGTGCCAATGTTAGCACAGTGGCGTTTCATTGAGATTAGCGTGCATGTTTGGTGCTCGTGTTAGCACTGTGGCGTTTCATTGAGATTAGGGTGCATGTTTGGTGCTTATGTTCGCACAGTGATGTTTCATTGATTTGGTTGTTTGGTGCTAATGTTTGAGATTTCATTGAGGTGCATGTTTGGTGCTAATGTTAGCACAGTTGATGTTTTTATTGAGATTAGGGTGCATGTTTGGCTAATGTTAGCAGTGATATTTCATTGAGATTAGGGTGCATGTTTGGTACTAATGTTAGCACAGTGGTGTTTCATTTAGATTAGGGTACATGTTTGGTGCTTTTGTTAGCACAGTTGCGTTTCATTAAGATTAGTGTGCTTGTTTGGTGCTAATGTTAGCACGGTGGTGTTTCATTGAGATTAGGGTGCATGTTTGGTGTTTATGTTAGCACAGTGGCGTTTCAGTGAGATTAGGGTGCTTGTTTGGTGCTAAAGTTAGCACAGTGGTGTTTCATTGAGATTTGGGCATGTTTGGTGTTTATGTTAGCACAGTGGCGTTTCAGTGAGATTAGGGTGCTTGTTTGGTGCTAAAGTTAGCACAGTGGTGTTTCATTGAGATTTGGGTGCATGTTTGGTGCTAATGTTAGCACAGTGATATTTCATTGAGATTAGGGTGCTTGTTTGGTGTTAATGTTAGCACAGTCGTGTTTCAGTGAGATTAGGGTGCTTGTTTGGTGCTAAAGTTAGCACAGTGGTGTTTCATTGAGATTAGGGTGCATGTTTGGTGCTAATGTTAGCACAGTGATATTTCATCGAGATTAGTGTGCATTTTTGGTGCTCATGTTAGCACAGTGATGTTTCATTGAGATTAATTTGCATGTTTGGTGCTAATGTTAGCGCATTGTTGTTTCATTGAGATTAGGGTGCATGTTTGGTGCTAATGTTAGCACAGTGGTGTTTCATTGAGATTAGGGTGCATTTTTGGTGCTAATGTTAGCACAGTGGCGTTTCTTTGAGATTAGGGTGCATGTTTGGTGCTAATGTTAGCGCAATGATATTCAGTGCTGGTCTCTTGCAGAGGAGAAGATGGTGGGTTTCCGTCTAAAGCCTCCCACTCTGATCCATGGCCAGGCTCCCAGTGCAGGTGGGTGTATTACGGCCTGAAGTTCAGGATCAGTGGGTGGACGTCTGGACATCTCGCGGCTTTACTGACTGTTAATTTTTTTCCAATGCAATTTTGGCAGTAAGGCGTCGCTCAGGGTGAGTGGCGACAGGATGGTTTTCAAGCCTTTTGAGTTTACAGGCCTCTTGATGACCTAAGGTCTCGAGTCAAATAAGCGACATATCAAGATGCACAATGGAAAACTGCAACAGTCAGTGCGTGGCACGAATCCTTGCAAAGATTTGACTCCTTATCTTGAATAAATGACGCACATCTTATTTTTCCGACCCTTTCCAGTGTTTGATGTGTGGTGATTGGGAAATGATGCACAAAGTTGCTTGACCTCCCAGAGTCAGGGAAAAGATGCGTGGCCAAGCGGCGCAGACGAAATATATCCAGATTTTATGCGCTGAAATGACAGTTAATTAATGCAGCGGAGTCATCCTGTGCAATGTCTTTTAATCCTGATGTCATAATGCAACATGACCGGCACATGGTTATGTTTTGATACTTCAGCCAATCATGAGCCGCCACAGCCTCCACTCCCCGCCCACTCTCTTCACTGGTCTCTGTGAAATCAAGTCAAGAGAGTTTAAAATCAGTGGTTTAGTAATTTCTACACATTGTTCTCATCTTCTCCAGCTTCTTCTATTCTGAAATCTCCAGTTGGTAGCATCAGGGCCTTTGTCCACTGGCAGCGTTTTTTTGAGCTGGAAGCACCCATGACCTCATTTTCATTGCGCTCCTCTCCAGAGCCAGTTGTTGCTTAGTTGCAAGAACCATCTTCTTGGCACCTCCGCAATGCATCGTTATGAATGTCAAGTCTCAGTTTAATGTTACATTCCCTTAGACGGGTTTGCTAAAACGATTAAAGGAAATCGTATACTGGACAAATAAAGTTAGGGATCACCCCAAATTTTGAATTTGAAATATTAGTTTGTATTTTTTTCCATATCATATTTTAATATTGAAAAGTTGGGTGATCCCTAACTTTCTTTGTCCAGTATATATAGTCAGCAACTGAGCCAATGAATGTTCATTTCCAAAAGCTAAACTGGAACCGTATGCGGTCGTTTATGGTTTGAACCATGTAGCTACGTTGCTAACGTAGCTAGCAACTATGTTTTGGGAATTGTAGCTACCTCAGTTACAATGAATGGGAACATATGCGATTACAATGTACGTTGCTATAGCTGTTTGGTCGTTGTAGTAAACACTGTTTTAGTTGTAGTGGAGTATTGTGTACTGTTCTGGGGTCCATACTTTAAAAAAGATAAAAGAGGCTCTAGAAAAAGTTCAGAGAAGAGCCACTAAGCTAATTCCAGGCTCTCTCACATAGATCATGCAGGTCTGAATGAATCAAGCAGTAGAAAGAGCGATATTTCCTCTTTGGAGCGAGTTAGCTACCTTTGCTAACTCTCGGTTGGCAAGCTAGTGAGTTGGCTAATTCTGTCTGATCAAACCAGAGTTTGTGTTCGTATAATAACATTATTTCTCTGGTTTGTACTCAGAGTTGAAATTCATTGATGAATGTATAACCGCGTGATAAGTTTAGCTAAAAGTGGTGATCTATGTGACGTTGTTAATACTCATTTTGTAATGCCAAGCTAAGATACTTGTCAGATACCTTGTTGTAGCTAGCACTAATGGTGTAAATTTATCGTCTGGCAATGGTCGTCATTGTTGCTGTCGGGCGTTTATCACAACGAGCTGTACATGGCCATTTACCCAGCTGAGTGAGCCATTCTTTAGCTGCTTTCACACAGGACGTGAAACAAATTTTTCGCGCAACAGATTACTTACAAAGTCAGTGCAAAAACGCAAAGTTTCACTTTAAGAAAAGCGCATTCATGTTCCAAGCTTCTGAAGGGGAGGGGCGAGCGGCTCTGTGTTTCAACTGTCAACAGTGGTGACGTCATATCGCTGATACAGCCTTTAAAGCTAGATACCATTGAGTCTTTGAGTATCTGCAGTGATATATTCACAATAGTATAAAGAAACTGGCGAGTCTAGTTGGGCTGAACGGCCTGTTCTCGCCACTCATGTTATGTTATGTTAAACATTAAGAATAACTAACTAACATGTCGTCAAGCCGAGAGTCCCTACACACAGAAGAGTAAGCAGACGTGAACAGTTGCTAATTGCTTTGAGACACTAGTGCTGCTAATGTAAGTCCCTCCCCCCCTCTTGATTTTGATTGGTCGGTGAGAGATGAGTGACATTGAGTTCAGCGCCGCGAGAGGAGCGGGGAAAAAGCTCAAAGTTGAGGGCAGGTTTTCGTAGAGGAAGCTGAGCGCTGTCAATGCTGGACTTCAGAGAATTTGTATAGAAAATCAACGCTTCTAGCACAAAAGACACTTCCTGTGGACACAGGCCCTGAAAACCCAGGGACACACGTCTCAGTTTTACTTTTTTGAATGGTTAAATTCAGAATGTGATTTACTCATAGTGAATGGAATATATTATATAACCATCACTGATGGAGTATCTGTTTTCTGAATGGCTGTGTACATGTTTATTTTTCTTGATCTAATTATGCAACTCTGCCGTACTGACTTGAAATGTGGTTTTCGGCTCTCTTTATTGGTTAGTTGTAGAATACTTGCCTGAACACTTTATCACCCAGTAATCTGAAGATTCGTCAGTCTGGGACAGGACAAGCACCAAAATTCAACAGAACAACAATTTAAGTTTGACATAAGTTTCAGTAATGGTTAGTTGCTAGAATTATTTAAATCTTTATGCAAACCAATGCTAAACCCAAGTCCAGCTTCAGTAAGTGAACTTTAGAAGCTACAGTGTGAGACAGAGGTCAGTCACATTCTTACTCTTGAATAGATCTTGAAGCTGTACTCAGGTTAACTGAAGAAGCAAAGCAAACTGCAGCAGAAGAGAGGAAGTCTTTATGAAGAAAGAGGGACGAGTGGGTCCATATTTGACCCCTGAAAGGTTGTGAATAAACATTCATGACCTCTGAGTTCAGAGGGTTGACCCCTGGAATAGTCACAGAGGTCATTGACCCTTGACTCAAAAAAAACAGTGAGAGCCCTGAGTTCTTGACACACTGAAACACAAGCGATACGGATCATGATGAGAAAAGGCTCTGTAGCCCAAATACTCCTCCTGACATTTGTGATGTTCTGCAGGTGTCCCCAGCCAGAAACCGAAAGAGCATCAGCGCTCCGTGCTCCGCCCAGCGCTCCTGCAGGCCCCGCCCATGAGAACCTTATTACAGTGCTGTGAGTGCTCTCTCACTCTATCAATCTATCACTCTCACAATCACTCCATCCCTCTCTCTCCTTCACTGTGGCTCTCATATTCTCACACACAATCTATCACTCTCACAATCACTCCATCCCTCTCTCTCCTTTACTGTGGCTCTCATATTCTCACACACAATCTATCAATCTCACAATCACTCCATCCCTCTCTCTCCTTTACTGTGGCTCTCATATTCTCACACACAATCTATCAATCTCACAATCACTCCATCCCTCTCTCTCCTTTACTGTGGCTCTCGTATTCTCGCACACAATCTATCACTCTCACAATCACTCCATCCCTCTCTCTCCTTTACTGTGGCTCTCGTATTCTCGCACACAATCTCGCTCTCACCATCACTCTAACCTTGTGCATAATAATGTCCCACCATGACCCAGATGTTCTGTTCTTTGGTGATGTCAGACCCCAGCAGCGGGACAAATGGTGTGAGCAGGGAGGAGGGGCCTGCTGACCCCAGAAACTGCGATGGTACGGCAACCGCTGTGGGGATTGGGTCACAGGTGAGATGAGACCTGCCCCCTCTGCATGGCTTTGCATGACACACACAGACTGGTTAAGAGCGACACACACAGACGGGGTTAGAGCGACACAAGCAGACTGAGTTAGAGCGACACTCACAGATGGGTTAAGAGTGACATACACAGACGAGTTAGAGTGACACACGAGCGGGTTTAAGCGACACACACAGACGGGGTTAGAGCGATACAAGCAGACGGATTTAGAGCGACACTCACAAACGGGTTAAGAGTGACACACACGGACGGGTTAAGAGCGACACACACAGACGGGGTTAGAGCGACACAAGCAGACTGAGTTAGAGCGACACTCACAGACGAGTTAAGAGTGACATACACAGACGAGTTAGAGCGACACGCAGACGGGTTTAGAGCGACGCACACAGACGGGGTTAGAGCGATACAAGCAGACGGATTTAGAGCGACACTCACAGACGGGTTAAGAGTGACACACACGGACGGGTTAAGAGCGACACGCAGAGACGGGTTAAGAGCGACACACACTGACGGGTTTAGAGCGACTCACACAGACGGGTTAAGAGTGACACACACGGACGGGTTAAGAGCGACACGCAGAGACGGGTTAAGAGCGACTCACACAGACGGGTTAAGAGCAACACACAGAGACTGGTTAAGAGCGACAAACAGACGGGTTAAGAGCGACACATGCAGATGGGTTAAGAGCGACACACACAGACGGGTTAAGAGCGACACAAAGACGGATTTAGAGCGACATACAGAGACTGGTTAAAAGCGACACAGATGTGTTCAGAGCGACATACGCAGACGGGTTTAGAGCGACATACACAGACGGGGTTAGAGCGACACAAGCAGACGGATTTAGAGCGACACAAACAGACGGATTTAGAGCGAAACTCACAGTCGGGTTAAGAGTGACACACACGGGCGGGTTAAGAGCGACACGCAGGGGCGGGTTAAGAGCGACACGCAGGGGCGGGTTAAGAGCGACACGCAGAGACGGGTTAAGAGCGACACGCAGAGACGGGTTAAGAGCGACACACACAGATGGATTTAGAGCGACGCACGCAGGCGGATTAAGAGCGACACACACAGACGGGTTAAGAGCGACACACAGACAAGTTAAAAGCGACACACACAGACGGGTTAAGAGCGACACACACGGATGGGTTTAGAGCGACACAAGCAGACAGAGTTAGAGTGACACTCACAGACAGGTTTAGAGCGACACTCACAGAAGGGTTAAGAGCGACACGCAGAGACGAGTTAAGAGCGACACACACAGACGGATTTAGAGCGACACATACAGACGGGTTAAGAGCGACACACAGACAAGTTAAAAGCGACACACACAGACGGGTTAAGAGCGACACACACGGATGGGTTTAGAGCGACACACACGGATGGGTTTAGAGCGACACAAGCAGACGGAGTTAGAGTGACACTCACAGACAAATTTAGAGCGACACTCACAGACGGGTTAAGAGTGACATACACAGACGGGTTAAAAGCAAATATGCAGTGATGCCAAGAGCGACACGCAGAGAAGGGTTAAGAACGACACACAGACGGATTTAGAGCGACACACAGACTGGTTAAGAGCGACAGACGGGTTTAGAGTGACACGCAGGCAGGTTAAGAGCAACACACAGATGGGGTTAGAGCGACACAAGCAGACGGATTTAGAGCGACACAGACGGGTTAAGAGCAACACACACAGACAGGTTTGAGCCACACGCAGACTGGTTTAGAGCGATACACTCAGACGGGGTTAGAGCGACACAAGCAGAGGGATTTCGAGCGACACTCACAAACAGGTTTAGAGCGACACAAACAGACAAATTTAGAGCGACACAGACGGGTTAAGAGTGACATACACAGACGGGTTAAGAGCAACACGCAGTGACTGGTTAAGAGCGACACGCAGAGACGGGTTAAGAGCGACACGCAGAGACGGGTTAAGAGCGACACACACAGACGGGTTAAGAGCGACACACACAGACGGATATAGAGCGACGCACGCAGGCGGATTAAGAGCGACACACACAGACGGGTTAAGAGCGACACACAGACAAGTTAAAAGCGACACATACAGACGGGTTAAGAGCGACACACACGGATGGGTTTAGAGCGACACAAGCAGACAGAGTTAGAGTGACACTCACAGACAGGTTTAGAGCGACACTCACAGACGGGTTAAGAGCGACACGCAGAGACAGGTTAAGAGCGACACACACAGATGGATTTAGAGCGACACATATAGACGGGTTAAGAGCGACACACAGACAAGTTAAAAGCGACACACACAGACGGGTTTAGAGCGACACACACGGATGGGTTTAGAGCGACACAAGCAGACGGAGTTAGAGTGACACTCACAGACAAATTTAGAGCGACACTCACAGACGGGTTAAGAGTGACATACACAGACGGGTTAAGAGCAACATGCAGTGACGGGTTAAGAGCGACACGCAGAGAAGGGTTAAGAACGACACACAGACGGATTTAGAGCGACACACAGACTGGTTAAGAGCGACAGACGGGTTTAGAGTGACACAGGCAGGCAGGTTAAGAGCAACACACAGACGGGGTTAGAGCGACACAAGCAGACAGATTTAGAGCGACACAGACGGGTTAAGAGCAACACACACAGACGGGTTTGAGCCACACGCAGACTGGTTTAGAGCGATACACTCAGACGGGGTTAGAGCGACACAAGCAGAGGGATTTCGAGCGACACTCACAAACAGGTTTACAGCGACACAAACAGACAAATTTAGAGCGACACTCACAGACGGGTTAAGAGTGACATACACAGACGGGTTAAGAGCAACACGCAGAGACGGGTTAAGAGCGACACGCAGAGAAGAGTTAAGAACGACACACAGACGGATTTAGAGCGACACAGACGGGTTAAGAGCGACAGACGGGTTTAGAGTAACACACGCAGGCGGGTTAAGAGCAACACACATAGACGGGGTTAGATCGACACAAACGGACAGATTTAGAGCGACACAGATGGATTAAGAGCAACACACACAGATGGGTCAGAGCGACACGCAGAGGACTGGTTTAAACAGGTTTACAGCGACACAAACAGATGGGTTACAGACGGGTTAAGACACACGCAGACGGGTTAAGAGCCACACGCAGAGACGGGTTTAGAGCGACACACAGTCAGAGACCGGTTAAGAGCAACACACACGAACGGGTTAAGAGCAACACACACAGACGGATTAAGAGCAACACAGACGGGTTAAGAGCGACATGCAGACGGATTTAGAGCGACACACGGAGACTGGTTAAAGTGATTTAAGAGGGTTAAGAGCAGCACACACAGGCGGGTTAAAACGGGTTAAGAGCGACACAGAGATGGATTTAAAGCAGCACACACAGACGGCTTAAGAGCGACACACAAAGATGGATTTAGAGCGACACACAGATGGGTTAAGAGCGACACAGACGGATTTAGAGCGACACATACAGACGGGTTAAGAGCAACACACACAGCCCTGTCTCTTGTGAGTGGTGCAATGTGACATTAAATTGGTACGTTATTGTCCTGAGTCATTTTGGTTTAATGTGTTTTTGTTGGTCTTTCCTGCAGGACAGCCCTCAGAGGGGGGGTGGAGGCCCTCAAAACACCCCCAAAAACCCCTCCTTCATTTTTGGACAAAACATTAAGGACCGAGTCAAGGTGAGGCAGCATGCTCACACATGCCGTACCAGAAAGGACCAATAGGGGGAGACAAACACAGTCAGCAAAACTGATGACTGCGTCTATCTCGCTCTGTCCCCGTCTGTGTGTGTCGCTCTGTCACCGTCTGTGTGTGTCGCTCTAACCCCATCTGTGCATCGCTCTAAACCCGTCTGTGTGTGTTGCTCTAACCCTGTCAGTGTGTGTCGCTCTAACCCCATATGTGCGTCGCTCTAACCCTATCTGTGTGTTTCACTCTAACCCTGTCTGTGTGTGTCGCCTACCCCATTGTGTGTTTCGCTTAACCCTATCTGTGTGTTTCAAAACCCTGTCTGTGTGTGTCGCTTCTAAACCCGCTGTGTGCTGCTGTTTAAAAGGATCTGTGGGTGTCGCTTAAACTGCTGTCTCGCTTGGTCCCCGCCTGTTCTTCGTTGGACAAAACCCATCTGTTTGCGTCGCTCTAACCCTGTCTGTTTGCGTCGCTCTAATCCCGTCTGTGTGCGTCGCTCTAATCCTGTCAGTGTGTGTCGCTCTAACCCTGTCTGTGTGTCGCTCTAATCCCGTCTGTGTGCGTCGCTCTAACCCTGCCTGTGTGTTGCTCTAACCCCGTCTGTGCGTCGCTCAAAACCCGTCTGTGTGCGTCGCTCTAACCCGGTCTGTGCGTTGCTCTCTAACCCCGTCTGTGTGTCGCTCAAACCCCGCCTGTGTGGCGCCGCTCTAACCCCGTCTGTGTGTGTCGCTCTAACCCCGTCTGTGTGTGTCGCTCTAACCCGGTCTGTGTGTGTCGCTCTAACCCGGTCTGTTTGTGTCGCTCTAACCCGGTCTGTTTGTGTCGCTCTAACCCTGTCTGTGTGCGTCGCTCTAACCCTGTCTGTTTGTGTCGCTCTAACCCCGTCTGTGTGTGTCGCTCTAACCCCGTTGTGTGTGTCGCTTTAACCCCGTTTGTGCGCTTCGCTTTAACCCCGTCTGTGCGTAGCTCTAACCCCATCTGTTTGTGTCGCTCTAACCCCGTCTGTGTGCGTCGCTCCAACCCTGTCTGTGTGTGTCGCTTTAACCCTGTCTGTGTGTATCGCTCTAATCCCGTTGTGTGTCGCTTTAACCCCGTTTGTGTACTTCGCTTTAACCCCGTCTGTGCGTAGCTCTAACCCCGTCTGTTTGTGTCGCTCTAACCCCGTCTGTGTGCGTCGCTCCAACCCTGTCTGTGTGTGTCGCTTTAACCCTGTCTGTGTTTGTCGCTCTAACCCTGTCTGTGTGTCGCTCTAACCCTGTCTGTGTGTGTCCCTCTAACCCCGTCTGTGTGCGTCACTAAACTGGCCTGTGTGTTTTCCCCTGCAGGTGGGAGATGGTAGTGACTCTGCTCCTGGTGAAGAAGTTGTAGGTTCTCTCTCCAGTGGAACAAATTACTTTTTGCAGTACATCACACCCGCCAGGTAACCTACGGACCGGTGCAGGAGTGTGTGCAAGTGCCTTGCAGGTGCTCAGGTGTATTTTAGATTCTCAGTAGGATTGCAGGTGTACAGGTGAATTACAGGTGTATCGCTGGTGTACAGGTGTGTTGTAGATGCACAGGTGCATTGCAGGTGTACTGGTGCATTACAGGTGCACAGTTGCATTGCAGGTGTACAGGTGCATTACAGGTGTACAGGTGCACAGGTGCATTGCAGATTCACAGGTGCATTGCAGGTGTACTGGTACATTGCAGGTGTACTGGTACATTGCAGGTGTACTGGTACATTACAGGTGCACAGGTGCATTACAGGTGTACAGGTGCACAGGTGCATTACTGGTGCACAGTTGCATTGCAGGTGTACAGGTGCATTACATGTTACAGGTGCATTACAGGTGTACAGGTGCATTACTGGTGCACAGTTGCATCGCAGGTGTACAGGTGCATTACATGTTACAGGTGCATTACAGGTGTACAGGTGCATTGCAGATTCACAGATGCATTACAGGTGTACAGGTGCACTTTGCTGTTCCTAAAAGGGAAGTGACTGTCTGTCACCCTCTGTCCTCTCTTCCTCTCCTTTCTCTCAGCTCTCAGAACTCCGTCAGTCATGCCGACTCGGGAGCCAAGTTTGTTTTTGGTCAGAATATGTCTGAGCGAGTGCTGGTGAGTCTTGTCTCCTGGCTGATGGAGGTTTGTGTGGGTTCCTGCTTTGGAGAGTTTGGGGTGCTCAGGTCAGCAGTTTCACTGAAAGGGTGCTCATGTTGTCATGGTTACAGAGTCCCCCAAAGTGCACTGACTCGTCAGCAGACGACCAGACCCCCAGCGCCCCTCCCGCTGAGAGCCCCACACTGGAGCCTCAACCTGAGAAAGGTATACACACACACACACACACACACACACACTCACGCACGCGCACACGCATGCACGCGCGTGCACGCACGCAAGCATGCTTGCACACACACGCTCACGCACCAGAGGTCTGCGTGGCCAAAAAAAAGAATTACTCACATCCACACCACATCCATAACGTGTTATCAGAAAACATCCACATCCACACCTGTAGCGATTGCTCTAAGACTACAAAGGAAGCTCAGCTTCCTCTGTAATACAAAAAAATGGTCAAATATGTACTGTTGTGTTTACATTTCATTGACTAAAATTGCGTTAGAAAGCATTCAACTCTAAGACGAGTTCGTTCAGCATCGGCTACTTATCGCAGGTCGACTGATGCGATTTTCTTGTCATATATTCCCGTCGCGTCACAGTACATTGACCCTGTTGAAGCTCAGCGTCTCTGGGAGTCAGTGGAGCGATGGGCAGGCCTGGCGCTGGGTTTATGCCAGTGTCTTAGTTTGTTCAGTTATTCAAGTCTTACACCCACAACACAATGGGCCGAGTCCATTTAAGCAGCTTAGCTCTGCTGGCCATTGAGGGGACACTGGTCAAGTCCTTGGAAAAGACGCCGGATAGGTACGACAGGGTCACAGATCATTTTCTTAAGAAGGAACGGAGGCAGAATTTATCATATATTATCAAAATACAAACCCCAATTCCAATGAAGTTGGGACATTGTGTAAAACGTGAGTAAAAACAGAATACAATGATTTGCAAATCCTTTTTGGTCTATATTCTACTGAGTACACTACAAAGACAAGATATTTAATGTTCAAACTGATAAACTGTTTTTTGGAAATATTCACTCATTTTGAAATTGATGCCTGCAGCACGTTCCAAAAAAGCTGGGACAGGGGCGTGTTTACCTCTGTTACATCATGTTTCCTTTTAACCACACTCAATAAGCGTTTGGGAGCTGAGGACACTAATTACAGAAGCTTTGTAGGTGGAATTCTTTCCCATTCTTGCTTGATGTACGACTTCAGTTGCTCAACAGTCTGGGGTCTCCGTTGTCGTATTTGCGCTTCATAATGCGCCACACATTTTCAATGGGAGACAGGTCTGGACTGCAGGCAGGCCAAACTATTACCCGCACTCTTTTACTACGAAGCCACGCTGTTGTAACACGTGCAGAATGTGGCTTGGCATTGTCTTGCTGAAATAAGCAGGGACGTCCCTGAAAAAGACATCGCTTGGATAGCAGCATATGTTGCTCCAAAACCTGTATGTACCTTTCAGCATTAATGGCGCCTTCACAGATGTGCAAGTTTACCCATGCCATGGGCACCAACGCATCTCCATACCATCACTGATGCTGGCTTTTGAACTTTGCTCTAACAAAAATTTCCTCTTTAGCCCGGAGGACACAACGTCCATGATTTCCAAAAACAATTTGAAATGTGGACTCGTCAGACCACAGCACACTTCTCCACTTTGCGTCAGTCCATCTCAGATGAGCTCGGGCCTAGAGAAGTCGGCGGTGTTTCTGAGTGTTATTGATATATGGCTTTCGCTTTGCATGGCAGAGCTTTAACTTGCACTTGTAGATGTAGCGACGAACTGTGTTAACTGACAATGGTTTTCCGAAGTGTTCCTGAGCCCACATGGTAATATCCTTTCCAGAATGATGTTGGTTTTTAATGCAGCACCGTCTGAGGGACCGACGGCCACGGGCATTCAGTGTTGGTTTTCAGCCTTGCCACTTGCGTGTAGAGATTTTTCTGGATTCTCTGAAGCTTTTGATGATATGATGGACTGTAGATGATGAAATCCCTAAATTCCTTGCAATTGCATGTTGAGAAACGTTGTTCTTAAACTGTTGGACTCTTGCTCATGTAGTTGTTCACAAAGGGGTCTATTCTCCCATTTGCGCTAAGTCCTTTTTTACGCTATTCGAGTTACGCGCATTTGAGTTACGCGTATTCTCCCCTACGTGCTTCGGTCACGCCCACAGTGCTTAACTTCAGAATGTAGGCGGCCTTATGAAAGAGGTGTGAGTAATCCAAAAGGGAGGCAGACTGTACCAAGCTCATTGATTATGGCTATCAGGGAAACGGGGAACAAGGATTTTCTGATTAACCATGAAAATGCAGTCGTAGTCCATGGAAAACGCAAACCAGACTTTAAATTGAAGACCTGGGTGCAAGAGGTACTTTAGTCACAAAATAACACTTTTGAGATATTAAGGGTCAAAGTTTTGAAAACATGCTGCAGATACTTTTTTTAAAAGATAACATTCAGTGGCACCTGCTGCTAGTCCCAGGGGTTATACAAAGTAGACAGATTTGTTTTTGTGGAAAAATAATGCTTTATTACGAAAAAAACAAGAAAATCAGTTTCGGACTTTGGTACTTCTTACCATAAAATGCCTGGACTTCGGTACTTATTGCCATAAAATGCATGGACTTCGGTACTTATTACCATAAAATGCATGGATTTCGGTACTTTTACCACACAAATGCCGTTTTCAATCATTTTCTGATTGCCAAACAGTCATTTTTGCTACGCTTTGTCACATGACACATACTAGCAGCTGATTGGACAGTCATGGACTTAGGCACTTGTTCCTGATGACGCCAAGGACTTGAGTACTTCTTGCACAAAAATTCAGTAGATTCAGGGAAGGCCGTATATCAGTATTGAGGACTTGAGTACTTATATTTGGAATTTTTTGGCTTTAAATGATGCACATGACACTCTATTTTATGGTAGTAGTGTCAGCTCATTTTTTGGAAAATGTGACTTAAGTACTTCTTGCACCCAGGTCTTCAATTTGAATATCGTCGGCCTTCTGATAAAACCTCGTATCTCCAAATTGATGAGAAACAAAAACTCGTATGTCCACTATTCTTGCATGCAAAATTAAACATTTTTATTTTATTTATATTTTAAATAATATTTATCAATTTATTTTTTTTAATTATTTTTTATTTAATTTTTATTTTCCTGTGAAGTTTATCATTTTGAAGATACAAGGTTTTATCAGCAGGCCGACGATATGCCGCTGTAATAGTAGGCCTATGTATGGCTGTGCCAATTACAAGAAGTAATGCAGACATCTCTTTTTTTATTTCTTACTCTAGCCACCATGGCATTAAAGCTATGCAAACAAACGAATTGCCGCGATAATGAAATAACAAATAAAGAATTTAGCGCTTCTCAACCAGCGCAATCAGAGCATTGAAAATGTGCCCCTCCTACACCAGCCTGTTTGTTCTGTGGAAGACGGGGAAGAAGACAAAGAGAACATTCTAGTCACACAAAAATAACAAAGACAGTTTATATGATCTCATTTAGAAATTGCGCGCTTGAAATCTCAAACTACTCCGATGTCAGGTTTGCAACTAAAGGACATGGAAACGCTTTAACAAAGGATTCTTACCCCGCACGCGGTCAACCCCCCGCCCCGAAATCACCTCAACAATCACACAATTCCATATCTGTAGCCTATTATGTCCCATTTGATTTGAGCGACACATTCACTTGAACTTGTGCCTAATACTTTATTATAATCAATTATCCCATTTACTGGTAATGATTCTTCCCATGTCGGCTATTCTTTATTGGCTGAAATTGATTAACAAATGGGTAGTGCTTTGGTATTGGCCAGGGTAGGGCTCAATCTAGAGTATTTAACAATATCTTTATTCACACATTAAAATACACAGTATTATCAATGGATAAAAAAAAACATATTTACATAGACATGGGCTAGTTAATACAGATATCCTCAATTAGAAAATCAGTCTCCTCCCTCGTGAGAATATCACAACTTTTTAGATTATCACAAACATATAGGGCAGTCACATTTGTTAACAGAACATGAAGACAATGATGGCGACGTCGAGCCGAAGCTGAAAACCAAATTTCACAGATGAGGAGTTAGAGGTATTGGTGAAATCAGTGAAGAGGCACCACGAGGTGTTATATGGCAAGGGGGCACTGAAGGCTGATCCGAGGAAGAAAGCTGTGAATCGTTCTGGATGTGGCTTCAGTGGGGAGATGTAAGCACAGTAGCCCCGACTTAAAGCATAAATGGAGAGATCTGCGGGGCACTGTAAAAGCCAGGCTCTCTGCACACGGAGAAGTGTACATGCAACAGGTGGTGGGCAACCCCCATCCTCTGTGCTTTTCACTGCACTGGAAGAGGAGGTGGCTCCACTCTTTCTGCAGTGGAAGTGCATGGAGAAGAACTTGGAGTGGATACGGATGAAAGAGGGTTACGTAAAATGGTCATTTTTATTTGCATATACTCAAAGTATCATTGTGATAAATACTGGACACAGGCTTAATATGGTTTCATATATTTATTGAATTTTTTTGGCATTTCAAGCAGTTGCGCAGTACATAGGCGTCATGGGCCGAGCCAGGAAATTTGGCGCAGATGCTTAATATGCACGCATCATGATCGCACACAACCTGAATATTAATGCTGTGCCGACGTCTACGGTCTCTGTACGTATTCACATTAGTGGAAGGGGTTCTTATTGCAACATGAGTACAATCAATGGTTCCCACAACACTGGGGAACCCGGCGACCCAGTAGAACCCCCCCTTAACTCTCCGTCTTTCAGCGGGTGTTTCGGGGAACTTTATGAAGTGGCTGATGTGGTGCAGCATAGCGTCAACGAACTGTGTCAGACACCTTGACACAGACGCCTGTGATATGTGCATGACATCACCAGCCACTCTCTGGCACGACCCAGATGCCAGGACCGACAGCGCAGTTGTGACCTTGATGACCATGGGTATGTTTTGTGGATAAATGCTGCGGCTGGATAGCTGTTCATCCAGAAGTCGGCAAAGATGGATAATTGTCTCACGGTTCTGACAAAAGCGCTGGATGCGCTCGGTGTCTGTTAGTCCCAGGATGTCCAAACGAGGCCGGTATATGCGTGGTCGTCTTCGAGCTCGGCGCGTTCCTCTTACTCTTTCCCACTCACGCAAGAGTGCAAAATGCAGGACTGGCATTTTGGTTTTAGATTATGAGGGCATGGCTGAATGATGGAGAACAGGCTGTTGCGTAATATTGTGTGATGATTTTGTTTGATAATTTATTATGGTTATGAAAAATGTAGTTTACAAATAAGGAGAACAATCGAATATTGAATGTCTCAACCTTTACCATGTTAAATAAAATGTTAAAATTCGGCCTATAATGGACATCAAACGTAATATTCTATTTCGCCTTATATTGGCGCTTGACCTTAATACAGCCCTCAAAAGTGCTTAACAGAAAAAGCGTGTAAGCTAGGGGGAGAATACGCGTAAGTGTTATTTGCCTGTGAAACGCCCAGATTTTGGCCTTGCTCCGCCCGAAGTGCGAAACTGCCTTTGGGGCGCGTAATGCACAAACTTAAGTCAGGGGGAGAATACGCGTAGGCTGAGAAGCGCATAGCTACGCGCTTTTTCGACTTAGGCGCATGGGAGAATAGACCCCAGAGTGGTGAACCTCGCCCCATCCTTGCTTGCGAAAGACTGAACCTTTCGGGGATGCTCCTTGTATACCTAATCATGACTCTTACCTGTTTCCAGTTAACCTGTTCACCTGTGGAATGTTCCATACAGGTGTTTTTTTTTTTTTTTGAGCATTCCTCAACTTTCCCAATCTTTTGTTGCCCCTGTCCCAGCTTTTTTGGAACCTGTTGCAGGCATCCAATTCAAAATGAGTGAATATTTCCAAAAATCAATTAAGTTTATTAGTTTGAACATTAAATATCTTGTCTTTGTAGTGTACTCAATTGAATATCGGTTAAAAAGGATTTGCACATCCATTTTATTCCAATTTTATTCACATTTTACGCAACGTCCCAACTTCATTGGAATTGGGGTTTGTACATCCACATCTACGTTGCATCCGCAATGTATTATCAAAAGTTAAATCCACAGCCGCTCTGCTTTCGCATGTTTACACTGCAGCTGCAGGAGTTAAATCCACAGCTGCTCTGCGTTCTGGAGTTAAATCCACAGCCGCTCTGCGTTCGCATGTTTTGGAAGGAATGAGACCTGCAGCTGCACCGCAGCCGCTAATTCTTAATATTCAGCCGTTTGTCATCTGAAATACATCTATCTCTGATATTAAATAGTTTGGGCTTATTACAATTCTATGTAAGTATATGTGCATGTGTTTGGTGTAATAATTATACGCCACTGGTTCTGAAACTTGGTCCTGGAGGCCTCAGTTGCAGTTAAATTATTTTAACAAGCTATTAATGTTTCAAACTAGTTGCGCTTCAAGCACCTTACTTCAGAAATAGTGTTGTATGACAAGTTCAGTTATATTTCTGTGGACATGTGTTTATTGTGCTATACTGCAAACATATACTTGCATAAAAGGAGACGGCTCTCTGGTCAAATTGAGACTGATCTGAATTTATGGGCTGTTAATTTGAGGCTATCCAGACACCCGGCCACCAGTCACAGCCATCTGATCGATAATAAACAATTCAAGGACAAAGTAAATAATAAGTCAAATCTGCATTGTATTGATGTTTAACCCATTTAAACCGGGACAGCATGTGCGCATTTTAACCTTTAAAACCGGGGACGCTGTTACGCATTTCTACCCTTCAGGCCGGGAAAGGGGATACGTTATTTTGTAGTTTTCATTACTTTTCCGACCATTTCCGGCTCATAGCTGTTCTTTTTTACTGGCACTTTATACTAGGGCAGATGCCATAGTAACACTTCAAGACACTATATTTTTTATATTTTTACGTTTATTTTTATTTTATTTGAACGGACACTTTATCATGCTTGCCACCCAGTAGCAGAGCTACAGGGGGGGCAAAGACACGTCCCTTTTAGTCCTGGCTAGATCTCAATCATTTTCCTTTATTGACGTCTTTTCCAATTATCGTAATTGGCAACTGAAGACACGGTTTCTCACCGTATGCGATCTAACAGCGATGAAATCATGGGCTAAATTCAGTGCAGAAAAATAATTTACTTATTAATTGGCCATTGCTTCGCGTGATTGAACTGGTCCGTGTTCCAATGAAACACGGACTTTCACTCTCGGTATTTCGTGGGTTGATTTAAAAAAAAAAAAAAAAAAAAAAAAAGAAAAAAAACAGTGGCACTCGGCCCTTAAATAGCCTAGGTTATAACAAGCGTGCGGCTCAAGCCATTTGCGTGAGAGTCGACAGGTAGGCTATGCAATTTTGAATAACGTTGATTTAAATACAGCAAATACGCGTCCAGATGAATGATTGTCGTCTTACCTAATCGGGGAGAACAAGCAGCACCTGTTAAGTGCGGAGCGCTCTCGGAGTGAACCCTCTGTTAATCATGAAGATGACTGAGAACAGGTCAGGATTTATAATTGTTTTAAACGGCTGTTTAATGCAACCCAATTCTCTGTTCCGCCACTGTGCTGAATTTAACCCGCGATTTAATCGCTGTTAGATCGCATGTGGAGAGAAACCGTGTCTTCAGTTGCCAATTACAATAATTGGAAAAGACATCAATAAAGGAAAATGATTGAGATCTAGCCAGGACTAAAAGGGACGGTTTCGCCCCCTGTAGCTCCGCCACTGCTGCCACCTGTTCCAGAGAAAGAAAAAATGTTTGTTATTCTCTAGTGCAGAGCTTATACTTTTATTTATTAGGCCTCTTTATTCCATTTGAGTTGTGCATGTTATGTAGATAGAGATTTGTTATTTATTTTATTGGTTTTATTATATTTTATAGTTTGTTATAGTTTGTTCAGTGTTTTAAATATTGTGATGAAGATTTGCACAAATAAAAAACATAGTACTTATGAAAGCCACAGGTGTAAGCTCTCAAATACTTTTTGAATCTTGTTTCTATCAGCTACAGAGGCTGAGATATCAGCTTTTTCCTAGACGTTGACACCTGGGTGCTGTTTTCCAGAAAACCTCAGGTTTTAGGGGTTCTTTTCAAAATCGCCCATAGGTTTTCATAGGCGTTTTTTGAATAGGCCTCAGGCCTAAATGGGTTAAGAAGGAAAACAAATTAATGCTAACAAAGTTAGGAGCCTATTACAGTACCTCAGTGGTTAGAGTTACCTCTTTAGCTCACAGAACTCATGGGATGGTATGACGGCGCCGGTGTCTGTGTTAAATGCCAAACCACTGAAGGGATCAAAATTAGGTGGGGAGGAGTTACGGACAGGCCATTCTTTTTTAAGATCTAATATAACCATTCAGAGTGTCAGGAGATCTTATTAGTCCCCAAATTAGCCTGTATGCATATTTATATTGATTTATTTTATTTTATTAAATCTCAGTTAGAATTAGTGGCTCCCTAAAGCACTTCGACTTGGTGAGATACAATACGGAATAAGGATTGGTGTTTGTTTAATTAATGACAGTGGTTTGACCCCGTGCTGCATGTGGAACGAGGCTATTTCCAGTGGGGTTGGTGTGTGCACTCTTTTTTTTTTTATTTTATTTTTATTGCAATATCAAGATGATATACTGATTGTCAGTACTAAAATAAAAGAAAATACATATATGAACAATATCAAATACACGTTTGCCAGGGGAAGTAAGAACACACAGTAAAGAAGCCATATATAGTATATATTTATATATTTACAATTATGAGACCACAGATGAGTATAACGTAATAGTTTTCAGTCTTTAAGTATTGGAAGAAGACCTGATGTTAGCCAGATAATGGTCAAGCTCATTTTTAAAAGCAATAAAAGAAGGTTTCGAATTTCTAAATTTGCACTTATGAATATGATACTTAGCAATTAAGAAAATAAGAGATACAACCAAACAAAGATTAGCTTTCTCTTCTCATACTCAAAAAAAAAAAAAAAACCAATGAGAGCATTTTTAAAGGAAAAAGAAAAGTCAGTAATGAGGTGATTTTGAATGAATTCAAGGTTATTAGACCAAAATATTTGAATATACGTACAATTCCAAAATATATGTAGAGCAGTTTCAGGCATGGGAACACAAAAGGAGCACCCACTATCAATGTCATTTTAAACCTTTTAAGATACATTTTAGCAGGATAGAATCAGTTTAAATGTGATCTCCCTTACTTTATTAGTTAAAAGGTGTTTGAAAGGCAGAGACCGAACTCTCTTCCAAGAGATGTTGCCCACAAACGAGTCCCAGAAGAATTTTACATACGGTGTTGATACAATATCTGTGCGGAATGAAGCTCAATCGCAGTTTCAAATAATTCTGAAGGAGCAACAGTTGCATTTAAATTTGAACCTCTTAGCAACATCAATGCGTCAGAAGGAATGGCATCGAATACGATCGCATATTCCTTTGGAGGTATTGAGATTTGAAACTTGGCTAAAAATTCATAGTAAATCAGCAAGAGACCATCAGAGTTGAGCAACCGAGCCACTAACTTGATGTTTGGTGCGCGCACTCGCGGCTGCCACTGTGGATCCCTGAGCAGCGTGAAGGCTGGTCTCAGAGGAAATGCGGAGTTCATCTGTTTGCGACTTACCACTGTTTTACTACACGGGGATTTATGTTGTCTTCTTCCCTTCGTCAAATCGTGAAAAGGACATCAACCGTATTGTACAGATAAACCATGAGCGGCTGAAGTTCTCAGGGACCTTTTAGAGAACTCAAACTGCACTAACGGAACGCAAGTGAGCCAGTGAACGCCACTTCCTTCGCCAATCCCAAGGTCAAGCTGTTCGTCGCCGGTTAACAGCTGCGAGTTGGCCACGGCCCGCGGGAAGCGTTGGCGTTTGACCGAAGAAGCTGAAGGTAGTATCAATCCAGAGGTCGCGTTAACCGAGTATTTTCCTTCATTGACGGATTTTTTTTAATATACGGAATATTTTGAAGGCCGTCCGTCATTTTGACTGAATGTAATTCACGCCCCCGTCCAATTAGTGGTGGATGTCATATTGTCTTGAGCATTGTCTTTGATCTGGATGACAGAGATGCCTAGTCTCACGCATTTGGCGTAGGTCTCATGCATTTTTTTGGCTTATTCACCGTGGTCCGCAATTATTCAACGAACGCTTATTAATGAGATTCTCAGTCGGAATTTAAATCCTTGTGCATTGAAGTTTCAGTTTCACTTGCGTAAAGGTGGACCTCGTCACAAGCAACATGGAAAGCGATTTTGACTCCGGACTTCTCGTGCTTCTCTTTACTCAGGGATTGGAAACAATGCATGCGTTTCATGATCGTTTGAATTGTTTAAATGAAATAAGACCATTTGAAACGTCTTTATGTAATTCCATTGCTTTCAATCCTTCAGTAGAGACAAGTGTGAGAATTCCCAAGTCATAATCAATTTCCGTGTCACTAGTGGGGAAATCCACCGTAATGCATGTGAAACTGATTAACTTAATGCGCAATGACTTGAATTCCGCGAGTGAATTTCTTCAGTTCGCGTTGATTGAATAATTGCTGACTGCGGCGCAGGAACGTGAATGCCACTAAGAGGCGAGAGACTCAATCCGAATGCGTCAGACTTGGCATCTCTGGTATGATCCTGTATTCCTCGTATTTTTGTAATATGATCATTTGCTCTTCATTTGTAAAATATGCTGCTCTGCTGCCGGTACACGATTGATCATATGCTACAAACGCCGTCTCTGTTATGCGAAGACGCAGGTATCTAGGTGGGGAAAGCCGCGGTTGACATAACGAGTGGATAAGCAGCTTCGTAGGACCGCTTAGCGAGACGGCGGTTGTTAGGCTTAGTGAAGCCCAGCAATAACTGAAAGCATTGTTCATTTGCACACTGTTACTGTGTGGGGGGAGAAATCATTTGTGATGTTTTATGAAGTTAATACAGCTGCAAGTTTGAAAATCCACGCGGTGCTGTATTTAACACAGCGCGCAATGTGTGTCTAGATGAATCACTGTCGGCATCAGCTAATGCATAATCTATAAATTATTCTGTTTGTTTTATAAAAAAAAAATAAATAAACGATTATCATTTTCAAAAATGAAATTACAATGACTGATAATAATTGATTATGACGGAATTTTTATGCCCCTGTCCGTCACAATGACGGACAATCAGAAAGTGTAACGCGACCTCTGCATCAATCTTTCATTTTTCCTGTTGTATTTTTAAGCAAGCTGAAAGTGTATTAGCTGCATACCGCCCTAAGAGGTTCCAGAGATGGGTTTGTGTGTAATCCCTCTACGCAACGTTTGCTATTGCTGGACGTTTTACAATAGTTTGTTTAATACGGATAGGCTTGCGATATGCTCAGGGTGGACATGACAGGAGGTACATATGGTCAGATAAACATTGTTTTAGGCGTTGAAACTCGACATCAAACACGGCCACCGGTCGGCCATATTTAGAATTGCGCTATATCATGCTGGAGAGCATTTGAAAGTAGCTAGAATGCTGAAACTTTGTGACACATGTTGTTCCGTTTTCCACCCCAACGGAAAGGGCAACCCGGCATGCAAAGGATTTTACTCAGTATATTCCACTTTTGTTTGTTTATATTTCTATTTTTCAAAAGCAGAAGTAGATACAGCAGATACAGGTAAAAAACCTGAAAAGTTAGGGAATGCAATGTTTCACTCATGTGCATAAAACAAACAGCTCATTCATCACAGTTGCCCAATAACAATAAGCAACAATAATAAATAACCCATATTCCATGACAAATTGCATCAAAATATGAATCAACTATTAGCAGCACAGCAGACATATGCATTAATCAAATACAAATATATAATAATAATCATCATCATAAATTAATCATTTTTCATTTACACGTTTCATATCTGACCCATTATGCACCATATTGAAATCCTACTGAAAGCCTAAAGGCACCTTTTTGCATAGTCTATCTGCGATAGGAAACTACAGCTCCCATGATGCCCGGCGGCAAACCAGGAAGTACAGCACGCATGTCAAATGCCGGCACTTGCAATTCACTTAATCAAACACTTGTAAAACTAGGAAAACAAACGATGATGGACACGGATGGGACAGCAAAGTTACAAGTCCAAATGTTAGCTTTACATTTCACAGTTTAGGCATTTCGTTAACTTTTAACTTTGTTTATCAGTAACTAAACTGTTCGGATTCTACCGAGCAGTGCTTTATCACGTTATGTTTAACTAACAAGGAGCAGACGTAAACAGTGCAACGATGCAGCATAGCAAAAGCAGACAACATGAAGCGTACAAACATGAAAGCAGACAAGAAAACAAGAAATTACGAGAGCTTACCAAGTGGCTGCATACCGAGTTGAGAATGAGTACAATGAAAAAACGTAATTTTATGCGCTTCCTTATAACTGGGTAAAACACCGGTCACATGGACTCACAGTACACTCCTCTCTTAAAGAGGCACTACATAATTGGCTATTGAGTGTTACTTGCAGTATGTTTAGCTCTGGTTTAACATAAATATTTGATTGAAAAATATAAATAAGAAAATAACAAAACTACACAAATGATAGAAGTTCACAGAAAACACAACACCTCCCACTTAAGTTGCTGATCTAATGATCCAGGCAACTTACCAAAGTCACTCTCTCTTTTTTTTTTTTTTTTTTTTTTTTTCCCCCACTTTGGCACAATGTCCACGTGTGAGTGTAAGTGTCCAATGTCCAAGTCAATTGCATCCCTTTGGCAGGTGTGTGGTGTACTGCCTGGGGATGAGCATGCTCATACGTCTTCATGAATGTGTGCAAAATGATGGGCATGGTGGCAGCGCTAGGCTTGCACCAACCAGCCAGTACGGGTTAGGGGCGGTGACTGGGATTTGGGGCAAGGTAGGGCAGGGTAGATGTGTGTGAGTGACAAGGGGATTGGTCGGTGTGCAGAATGAAAAGGGTTCAGGAAGAGGCGGGTGTCACGGTGGCTGGGGTGGATGAGTTTGGTCCTCCACCGGGAGAAGGACCACCAGCCTTCTCACGCGCCTCTTCTGATGACTGCCATGGGCAGTGAAGAACACTTTTTCGCCACCTGCCAGGGAAACAGGCAGGCCAGCACAAGTTGCGATGTCGGCATCCCTGACGATCCCTTTACTGTCAGGGTAGACTGTCAGAATTCGGCCCAGACGAAACTGACCTCTCAAAGCGTTTGGGTCAGCAATCCAGACGAGGTCGCCGACTTTGACGTTCCTCTCTGTCCGGTGCCACTTGTGTCGAATCGAACAGATTTGGGCCAGCTAGTTCCCTCCACTTTGCCCAGAACCTGTCCACTCCAATTTGAATAACCCTTAGTTGACGCCAGGGATGGGTCTCGAGATCAAGCCCGCTGGTGTCTCCTCCAAGTGATGCTCGACCCAGTATTAGGGAGTTGGGTGTTAGATACTCGACCGAATCTTCCTGTTCTTGAGCTCTGGCATCGATCGGGCGTTAGCTTGTCAGATTGGCTGCCTGATAGAACAGAGTCTGGAGTTCTCCCCATGTGAGAGACCCTGTAGTTCCTCCGAGGCTCGTGAGCGCCCTCTTCAAAAGCTTTACAGCAGCCTCCGCAGCTCCATTCCTATGGGGTGCATCTGCAGGGTGAAACTCCCACTTCCACTCAGTCCCATTCTTGGCGGCTACATCTTCCATAGACGCAGCCTGCAGGCAAGCCAGATGTTTATTCAGCTCACGCAGAGCCGGGCTTGGCGCCAACAAAGTTGGTGCCTTTATCAGACCATAGTTTCCTTTTGGGTGCCCTCTCAAAGCAACAAAGCGGGTGTACGCTTGGAGGAAGCTTTCTGAGGACTGATCATCGGTGAGGTCCGCATGGACGGCTCTCGAGGCCATACAACAGTAGACAATGCCCCAGACCTTCTTGCTTGTCCTTCTTTTAACAGCATCTTTCACCTCAAAGGGGCCAAAAAGATCGAGGGTTGTATACTCAAATGGTCTTGCTCTTTTTGGTACGCTCTTGAGGGAGTTCACTCATAATTTGCCGGCACATCTCGGCTCTTTGCTTTCTGCAGGTGACACAGTTGTTCAGTACCTTCTTGACTGTTCTTCGTCCCCTGCATGATCCAAGCTTTCCTTCTTGTCCGTAGAAGGGTGGAGGCGACACCTTCGTGGTTTTCTTCATGTGCCTCCCTAGCCAGTAGGGTTGCTAGCCACGACTGGCATGGGATTAGTGGTACAGCCACTTTGTCCTCATCCCAGCATTGGATTCTTCCTCCACAGAGCAAGAGACCTGTCTTTTCCTCTTTCTGAACCACCAGGCGATCCAGGGTTGTGTCGCGAACTCGACACCGCCTTGAGCTGCGAGAGCTAGATCTTTGAAAGCTGTTGCTCTTTCTTCCACAGACAAGCATGGTCTTGCCTCCCACTTTGACTGAACTGGGGCCTGGCTGTTGCCACCCAGCCAGGTTTCCACTGCTCGTCTCGTCCAGGCGATGGTCCCGCACAACCGTGCCAGTGAACTGAATCTTCGCGGGTCCACAAGGTGCACAAAGCGCAATGCTGGTTGAGGCTGACCATTTCCTGCGCTGGTCTCTTGCTGTGACTAGGGCTGAGAACGCCTTCCTCCAAGTCCCCGATCTCTTCGATGACAGAGGGGTTGATCTCTTTGGCTGTTTTCACAGGCCAATCTGGTTCAGGCAACTTCAAAAATCCAGGGCCTTCTTGCCAGACTGATCCCTCAGCAAGCTCCTCAGGGATGCTCCCCTTGTGATGAGGTCGGCGATATTCTCTTTCCTTCGACCCACCTCCAGCTATCCACTGGTCCGGCCTTTTGGATTTCTCCAATTCGATTTGTAAAAAATGTCTGATAGCCATAGCTATCCTTCTGGATGGCTCCCAGGATTGTCTGACTATCGACAAAATGGACCCACCGACTGACCTTGATGTAGCAGTGCTTTTCGAGTATGTCTTCAGGCGGGCTGCAAAGACAGCACCGCACAGCTCTGCTTTGATGACATCACCTTTCTGGTCTAGCGGGTGAGCTTAGCCTTTGATTCGACCAGCTTCACTACGACTCCATCTTGCTCCGTCTCCCACCGGAGGTAAAGAACGGCTCCGTAGGAAGCTTCACTGCCATCAGAAAACGTGATCCCCATCGGGCGGCCTATGGCTCCATGGGGTGTGAGGCGCCTATCAAATCTGACTTGGCCAAGCCTCACATACTGCTCAAAGAGTTGTATTGCCGCTTCTCGAAGACGCGTGGCGAGAGAGGATCATCCCAGGTGTCCTTGGAGGGACGGTCTCTTCCTGCTTCCTGAAAGGACTCTCTTATGAGCATCACTCCTCGTTGCTTGGCAGGTGAGGCAAGGCCGATGGGGTCATAGAACCCTGCGATCTGACTCAGCAGCATTTGCCGGGTTAGCAGGTCAGGGGTGCCATTTCGGATCTCATCTTCCCGTAGATCCAGCCCTGTTCTCATCTTTCCTCACCTTTTTGAAAAGTTCACCGACGTCAGCACACGGAGTTTGTCTGATTCGGGTTCATATCCCACTCCCAACGCCTTATTCTCTTCATCCCTCATCTGGTTGGGGAGTATCAGGGTCTTAGACTCCGTTGACCTGATGTTGCTGGGGTCGGTGGGTTTTTCCTCCTCCCACTTTGGCCTGTCAGGACCCAGGGCTTGAGGGAGAAGCCGCCGGCTTTTAGGATCTTTTTCTACTCCTTTGGTCATCCTAATCAGGGTTTGGAGGTCATCATTTGACGTTAATATGTCGTCCACGTAGCAGTCCTCGGTCAGGATCCGCATTCTGCAACCATGGATGCGAACTGGGGCAGGTTAGCCGTCTCTCTCATGGCAACCTGAGCAATGCATCCGCAGGCTTATCACCGATGTTGACCCTGACGACGGCAAACACACCGATTTCATCTTCGGGTCATCTCTCCAGAGGAATCGATGGAGATGTACTTCTTCATTCTTCAGCCAAACTGAATTATACATTTTCTTCACATCGCCAAGAGCAGCGTACAGTCTGCTCCTAAATCTGAGGAGGACACCACGAATTGGGTTGAGGACATCGGGGCCTTTGTGCAGGAGGTTGTTCAGGCTCATCCCTTTAAACTCCTGGCTACTGTTCCAGACTATCCTCACTGGCGTTGAGCTTGAATGAGGGTTCGAGGCGACCAGATGGCTGATGTACCAGATCGGCCCGTTCCTGCCCTCTATTTCTTCCTTCGTGAGCTTGATGGCTGCTCCTCTTGATACCATCTCGTGGATCTGCTCCCCATATGCCGCTTTCCATTCAGGTTCTCTTGCGAGCCGAGCCTCGGTGTTCCGGAAGGTTGCTTCCACTGCTCGGCGGTTATCTGGCAGAATCGCTGGGTTGGCCTTCCATTGGTAGGCCGCATCCCAGTGTGGGGCATCGCTGTGCTTGTCTGCTAGCACATAAGAGAGGCAGTCCTTTATTTTCTCTAAGTCCCTTTCTTCTCCAAGGGTCATCTCTTTGCCTCCCGGTGGACACTTGCTGCACTTGCAGCTACCGCATTCGGGTCACACGCTGCTCGAATACTGTCCCACTTGAACCACTCAAACACCTCCTTATTCGTGGCAGTGGTGCTGCTGGAGGTCACTTCTTCCATCCTAATTGAGTCATCCTCACTCGGGTCGATGGTGTCCACAAGCACCTCCTTGTACACTCTTGAGGATGTTCTCATGGTCCTTGCAAAATGAGTTTCGGACTGAAGCAGTGTTAGGTCGACCACCTCAAAGAGATCAGGGTGAGTACCGCCAACAGTTTTGCCTAGTGGGCCGTCCCAGAGGACTAGATCTCCCTCCATTTTGAACGGCTGTGGGACTAGGCGTCCTTCCCTGTGGCTGATCAGAAGATCGATGTTCTCAGGACGGATCAACTCTTCTGCAGCGACGTCAGGAAAGATCTTTTGCAGTTGCCGCGGAGTGACAGGCTGACTTATCTCTGCGATACTCTCCAGGCCGTAGCAGAGCAGTCTGTGTTCTGTAACCGTCCCCTTGGTGGTCTTTACTCTCAGTCGAAGGGAGTACCTCTTGGTTGTGACCGTTTTTGTCATCCCTCCTATTCCGTGGACAATTAACTTGATGCTCTCACCAATCAGTCCAAGGCGCTGGGCAGCGTTGTAAGTTATATAGTTGGTATCAGAGGCAAGGTCAATAAGAGTGCCGATCAGCTGGCCTGAGTTAGTTGTTACTTCCAGCAACATCATTACCACTGGGTATTCCTTCAGTCCACCTCCTGTAGTGCAGATTGTGGTTGAGGCTTTGTTGGAAAATGCCTCCCTGAATTCTGCTCTCAGTTCTGGAGTGACTTTCGCCAGGAGTTCTTCTTGCCGGCTGGTCAGCCCGAGGCTTTTTCTCTCCACTCTTTTGGTACCTTGCTCCTCTCTGCCAGCATCTTCCTCTTGAGCGATGGACTTGGGGCAGAGCAGATAGTGGTGAGACTCTTCTTTGCGGCAGTCCATTTTATTGCAGAGGAACTTTGGGTTACAATGGCCATCCTTTAGGTGGAAGCACAGGCACCGATTGCAGATCTCATGGGTCTTTAGATGGGCCTTTCTCTTCTGGAGATCCATCTCTCTGAAGACTTTGCAGACAAACAGCCTGCCGGCGTGTGCCTCATCGGCACAGGCAGTGCATGAGTCCAAGCGTGGCTTCGACTGAAATCCTCTTTGGCCTGAGGTGGTTTTGGAGAACGCTTTCTTGACTCCTTTTTCTGGCTTGTCTGCCGGGCTTTTCACGGAGTAGCTCCCCTCTCCAGGGCTTGCCTCCAGCTGATCCAGTTCCTCCAGAATTGCCTCCTGCTTCTTCAGGAAGCGCAGTAAGCAGTCGAAGTGGTTAGGTGGAGCAAAACCATTCACAGCCTTGGACTTGTGTGCAATCCATTTCTCTTTTTAGAGAGCTTGGGAGCTTGCTTTCAAGGGACTGCGCTACCCAACGGTTCTTCAGAACATCCTCTTCTCCCAGGATCACAAGGTTGCTAAGGGCCCGCTCTACAGCCTGGATGAGCTCAATTGCTTTTCTGGGGTTGTTTCCCCTTACGGGGGGTAGGCCCTGCACCTCTTCGGATATTCTCAGGACGATTTTCGCCTTGTTCCCGAAACGGTTGTCGAGGCGCCTGAACATTTCAGCTGCTGACGCGCAGCTGGACAGAACCAAGTCTTTCTTCACCCTGTCACTGAGACTTGCTAAGAGGTGGAACCTTTTGACACCAGCCGTCCTCTGTGGGTTTCCCAGCTGTTCCAGCTCTTCCCACTCAGCCTTCCACCGGTAGTAGTCAGTCATGTCTCCTGAGAATGTAGGTAGGCGTGTTCTTTCAAGACTGATCTGCGGTCTGAAGCCATACGCCCCGGGAGGCATGCCAGGGATGCTTGGTGGTGGTGCATTTGGGAAGTTCGGGCCGCAGGTGCTTCTCCACTATTGAGCTCGCCTGTCCGCTTCAACTTTTGCCAGCTCCGCACCCAGTCTTGCAGTCTGTTTTCCAGCTTGTATAGTTGTTGCTTGTACATTGTTGTCTTAGCTCCAGAGACAAGACCTTCCCATTCAAGCACCTTCCGGTCAAGCATGTTGATCCTCTCCACGAGGCTCTCTCTCAGGACTTGACAGTCTTCCTCCGCAACTCTTTCACATCAGTGTTCTCCACTTCAGCACACTTCTCCTCTGCACCATCGGCGACAGCTTTAAGTCGACATAGGCGAATTTGGTCCATAGCGTCTCCTTTAGACGAGCTGGAGTGTTTCTGTGTATATGGCAAGACACTTCGCCGTTTTCTCCTCCGCATGACCCTTCTTCTTCTGCCTTCTCTTTTTCGTTCTCCACTTCTCCTAGAGCATCGACATATTCCAGACCGGTATCATGCACCTTTCCAAAGTCCACACTAAGTGCTCTGATCTCGTCGATAAGCGCTCTTCTTTCAAAGAGATCGATAGTGGAAGACAGCCTTTTGGCTCTCCTACTGAAGACGGTTTGCGCTGTTGAGCGCTTTCCTTTTAGGGCCTTTAATTCCTCCGAATCCATCTTTTCTTTTCCCGCACTGACTACGGTGCTCCTTCACTGGTCAACGCTGATAGAGTGGTGGAGGACTTGGCTCTTGACTTGCCGTTGGTTTTTTACTGTTCCGTTTTCCACCCCAACGGAAAGGGCAACCCGGCATGCAAAGGATTTTACTCAGTATATTCCACTTTTGTTTGTTTATATTTCTATTTTTCAAAAGCAGAAGTAGATACAGCAGAAACAGGTAAAAAACCTGAAAAGTTAGGGAATGCAATGTTTCACTCATGTGCATAAAACAAACAGCTCATTCATCACAATTGCCCAATAACAATAAGCAACAATAGTAAATAACCCATATTCCATGACAAATTGCATCAAAATATGAATCAACTATTAGCAGCACAGCAGACATATGCATTAATCAAATACAAATATATAATAATAATCATCATCATAAATTAATCATTTTTCATTTACACGTTTCATATCTGACCCATTATGCACCATATTGAAATCCTACTGAAAGCCTATGCAAAAAGGTGCATTTAGTCTATCTGCGATAGGAAACTACAGCTCCCATGATGCCCGGCGGCAAACCAGGAAGTACAGCACGCACGTCAAATGCCGGCACTTGCGATTCACTTAAACACTCGTAAAACTAGGAAAACAAACGATGATGGACACGGATGGGACAGCAAAGTTACAAGTCCAAATGTTAGCTTTACATTTCACAGTTTAGGCATTTCGTTAACTTTTAACTTTGTTTATCAGTAACTAAACTGTTCGGATTCTACCGGAGCAGTGCTTTATCACGTTATGTTTAACTAACAAGGGAGCAGACGTAAACAGTGCAACGATGCAGCATAGCAAAAGCAGACAACATGAAGCGTACAACATGAAAGCAGACAAGAAAACAAGAAATTACGAGAGCTTACCAAGTGGCTGCATACCGAGTTGAGAATGAGTACTATGAAAACGAATTTTGCGCTTCCTTATAACTGGGTAAAACACCGGTCACATGGACTCACAGTACACTCCTCTCTTAAAGAGGCACTACATAATTGGCTATTGAGTGTTACTTGCAGTATGTTTAGCTCTGGTTTAACATAAATATTTGATTGAAAAATATAAATAAGAAAATAACAAAACTACACAAATGATAGAAGTTCACAGAAAACACAACACATGTACCGTAGAGGACATAAAAATATAAAGCCTCGCTCTTAATTTGCCACAAGACTACTCCCCGGAGCAACACACTTAAGCCCAATAGCTATTTGGTTATCTCTTCGGTATACAATGCTGGGTGTAATGATCTGGTGTAATGATCTGGTGTCGGGGGCTTGAAATTTCTATGGAGCTGCGCTATGAGGAGCACTGAGCTGTAAAAAGCGACATGACGTAACATCAAACCATGACGCTGAATTTTGCTTGAAATGTTTTTTCCGACACAAATTTCAAAAGGTGTCTTCATTCTCCCGATGTTGGACCCAGGCATCGAAAATACTGCTGCTTGTGAGCTTACCTAACACTAAAGCCTGGAACAAACCAAGTTAGCTACTGTTCCCATGGCACTATTTTTCATGAAATTGTTTCATTTTGGAAGAAGCACAGTATGAAATAACATGAGTGGTGAGAACAGGCCGTTCAGCCCCACGAGGCTCACCAGTTTCCTGTTACTAAAGTGAATTTAACACTTCAGATACTTGAAGACTAAATGGTACCCAGCGCTAAATCAAGCCTGCTCTTGAAAACTCCCAAAGTTTCTGCCTCAACAATATGGTCAAGCAAGCTATTCCACACAGATTCCTCTCTGCATGAAAAAATATATCCTAATATCAGTGCTAAATTTACCCTCTGCTAACTTCCCTTTGTTCTGTTAACAGAACTTGGCCGAAGGAATCCCGCATAATTAACTTTGTTAATCACTTTAACATATTGAAAGACCTCAGTCAGATCACCCCAAACAGGGTTTTTCCTGGCTCAGAATGAGGTGGTGCTGGCACCGGATCATGGGCCCACATGCCCACGGACCTTGCCGTCAACTGGCTCAAGCAAATGTTTTACAAGCAGTGTATTTTAGGAGTTAGAATTGCATGATTAAAAATGAAAAGTATTATTTTATGCATATTTATTTTTTAAAAATGTGCTCTTTACAGCATTTTAGAACAAAAAATTTTCCTGTGGACCTCAGGAAAACCCTCAATGACCCCTAGAGGTCCATGGACCTCACGCTGAGGTAATATCAAACTAACAGGGGTGTGCTGGCCTATGAGGGACCCGTATGATTTTTATACACCGTGCTGGCCTCATGAGGGATCCGTATGATTTTTATATACACCGTGCTGGGCTCGTGAGGGACCCATACGATTTTTATACACCGTGCTGGGCTCGTGAGGGACTCGTGTGATTTCTATACACTGCTGGGCTCGTGAGGGACTCGTATGATTTTTATACACTGTGCTGGGCTCGTGAGGGACCCATTTGATTTTTATACACCGTGCTGGCCTCATGAGGGACCCGTATGATTTTTATATACACCGTGCTGGGCTCGTGAGGGACCCATACGATTTTTATACACCGTGCTGGGCTCGTGAGGGACTCGTGTGATTTCTATACACTGCTGGGCTCGTGAGGGACTCGTGTGATTTTTATACACTGCTGGGCTCGTGAGGGACTCGTATGATTTTTATACACTGTGCTGGGCTCGTGAGGGACCCGTTTGATTTTTATACACCGTGCTGGGCTCGTGAGGGACCCGTATGATTTTTATTCACTGCTGGGCTCATGAGGGACCCGTATGATTTTTATACACCGTGCTGGGCTCGTGAGGGACCCTTATGATTTTTATACACTGCTGGGCTCGTGAGGGACTCGTATGATTTTTATACACTGTGCTGGGCTCGTGAGGGACCCGTTTGATTTTTATACACCGTGCTGGGCTCGTGAGGGACCCGTATGATTTTTATTCACTGCTGGGCTCATGAGGGACCCGTATGATTTTTATACACCATGCTGGGCTCGTGAGGGACCCGTATGATTTTTATACACCGCGCTGGGCTCGTGAGGGACCCGTTTGATTTTTATGCACTGTGCTGGGCTCGTGAGGGACCCATATGATTTTTATTCACTGCTGGGCTCGTGAGGGACCCGTATGATTTTTATACACCGTGCTGGGCTCGTGAGGGACCCGTATGATTTTTATACACTGCGCTGGGCTCGTGAGGGACCCGTTTGATTTTTATGCACTGTGCTGGGCTCGTGAGGGACCCGTATGATTTTTATTCACTGCTGGGCTCATGAGGGACCCGTATGATTTTTATACACCGTGCTGGGCTCGTGAGGGACCCGTATGATTTTTATACACTGTGCTGGGCTCGTGAGGGACCCGTATGATTTTTATACACCGTGCTGGGCTCGTGAGGGACCCGTATGATTTTTATACACTGTGCTGGGCTGTGAGGGACCCGTTTGATTTTTATATACACACTGTGCTGGGCTCGTGAGGGACCCGTATGATTTTTATACACCGTACTGGGCCTGTGAGGGACCGTGATTTTTATACACCGTGCTGGGCTCGTGAGGGACCCGTATGATTTTTATACACCGTGCTGGGCTCGTGAGGGACCCGTTTGATTTTTATACACTGTGCTGGGCTCGTGAGGGACCCATATGATTTTTATACACTGTGCTGGGCTCGTGAGGGACCCGTATGATTTTTATACACCGCGCTGGGCTGGGCCTGAGGGACCCATATGATTTTTATACACTGTGCTGGGCTCGTGAGGGACCGTATGATTTTTATACACCGTGCTGGGCTGGGGGACTGGGATGATTTTTACACACCGCGCTGGGCTCATGAGGGACCCGTATGATTTCTATACACCGTGCTGGGCTCGTGAGGGACCCGTATGATTTTTATACACTGTGCTGGGCTTGTGAGGGACCCTTATGATTTTTATACACTGTGCTGGGCTCGTGAGGGACCGTATGATTTTTATACACCGTGCTGGGCTCGTGAGGGACTGGGATGATTTTTACACACCGCGCTGGGCTCGTGAGGGACCCATATGATTTTTATACACCGCGCTGGGCTCGCGAGGGACCCTTATGATTTTTTACCCCTCGGCCGACTTAGGCCGTAGGGGTATTGTTGTCACCTGCGTGTCTGTCTGTCGTCCGTCATCTGTTGTCCGTCCATGACTTTGTCCGGGTCAGTACTCGGCAACTAATGATCGCAGCTTCACCAAATTTGGTATGGTAACTCACTATGACCCATAGATGGGCAACGTCAGGTTTTTTTGCTGGATTTGACCTTTGACCTTCACGCTGTGACCTTGAGGCAGGAAATCTTGTCTGGGCCGAGGGGTATTCAGCAACGCGTTACGTTTTACTCTGTGCTGGGCTCGTGAGGGACTCATACGGACATCTTAAGACACTCGGAGAGAGAAATTCAGTCTCTAAATCGGACAGCATCCGTACGAATGCTGCAGGGACTGCACTGGGCTCACGCGTTGCTGTGTACGAAGTGTCTACGGGCTTACGGTCAGAAATAAATTTTATGACTCATCAGGAACTTTTAATTCCTTGTAAAAAGCTCCTGATACGCCATATGGCGGATGAGGGGAGAAAGCGAAGACACCCGTATCACAGCCACGGCACCTTTGTGGCCTGAGTGAGATTTGTCAGTTTTCCCCAATTTAAGAATCAAAAGCACATAAGACTCAAGGAAAATTAGCTGCTTGTTATTTTAGCAGCTGGTTAAAATTCTTTAATTGCAGTTGTGGTTGGAAGAAGAACCAACAAACGCAGGGGGCGTCGGTAGCGAGTTTGGGAGCCGCTGCAGTAAGTATTAACATGGGGAGAAGAAGCTCTATTATGTTCACTTTATATTTTCCTCTGCATCTTATAGATGTCTGTGAATCATTAGACTACTTGTACTCAACAGTAACAGCAAATTTTGAGGAAAAATTCTGCATAATTGACTATTCTCCGCAGCCGCACCGCGTCCGTGACATTTTCATTCAAGCCGCCCGTCACCGCTCCTCCACGCAGACCTCTGAGACACACGCGCCACACACACACACACACACACACTCTCTCAGGCGCTCAGACTCGCAAGCACACTCATACACACGCTTTCTCTCTCTTACTCACACACACACACACACACACACTCTCTCAGGCGCTCAGACACGCACGCACACTCATGCACACGCTTTCACTCTCTCACTCACACACACACACACACACACACACACACACTCTCTCAGGCGCTCAGACACGCACACACACTCATACACACGCTTTCTCTCTCTCACACACACACACACACACAGGCATGCATGTGCACGCACACATATGCACACGCGTGCTCACAGGCACGTACATGCACCACACACACACACTTACACTCACCACACGTGTGCACATGCTCCCATGCCTGCGCGCACACTGACACACACACACACACTCTCTCTCTCAGGCACATGCATACACTCACACACACGCTTTCTCTCTCTCTCTCACACACACACACACACACACACACTCGCTCTCTCCCGAACACGTGTACACAGTGGCGCTCGTACTCACGCGCGCTCTCTCAGGGAACAGTACGGTGGAGTCGCTGGAGGAGTCGGCAGCTGCCTACACTAAAGCCACAGAGCGCCAGTGTGTCCTGCAGAAGGTGGAGGTCCTGACGGGAGAGGAGTCCGAGAGTAACGTCCTTCAGGTACAGCCTCCATTTCCCACAATCCTCCAGTAGCCTCCATTTCCCACAATCCCCCAGTAGCCTCCATTTCCCACAATCTCCCAGTAGCCTCCATTTCCCATAATCCCCCAGTAGCCTCCATTTCCCTCAGCGCCTCATCACTGTCACACCACATTCAACCTCGCTGCTCTCCTCTTTAACTTTGTTTTTCACATTGATTGTTGTTTCGGTGGTGTGTGTGTGTGTGTGTGTGAGATCGCTTACGGTGTGTTTCACATTGAGTGTTGTGCGTGTGTGAGATTGCTGATGGTGTGTTTGCTTGCTGTCCTCAGATGCAGTGCAAGCTGTTTGTATTTGACACCGTGTCCCAGTTCTGGGTGGAGAGGGGGCGGGGCCAACTCAGGCTCAATGACATGGCGTCCACTGAGGATGGCATGCTGCAGTCCAGATTAGGTACAGCTCGTGTGTGTGTGTGTGTGTGTGTGTGTGTGTGTGTGTGTGGCATATATGCTGCTGACTGGCAGCTGGATTATGCAGTGAAGTTTGATTCTCTCTCTCTCTCTCTCTCTCTCTCTCTCTCTCTCTCTCTCTCTCTCTCTCTCTCTCTCTCTCTCTCTCTCTCTCTCAGTGATGCGTACGCAGGGCAGTTTGCGGCTGATCCTGAACACTAAGCTGTGGTCTCAGATGCAGATGGAGAGAGCTGCTGAGAAGAGCCTTCGCATCACGGCTCTGGACACTGAGGATCAGGGACTGAAGGTCTTTCTCATATCGGTAACCAGCCTCACCCCACTCCGCCTCTCATACAGGAAACAATATCAAATACTGACTGAAGCTGGTGTGAGTATGGAGTATTCTACTGATGCTGGTTTTAGTATTGAGTATTCTACTGATGCTAGTGTGAGTTGAATACTCTGCTGATGCTGGTTTGAGTATTGAGTACTCTTCTGATGCTGGTTTTAGAAATGATTACACTACAGATGCTGGTTTGAGTATTGATTACTTCGACTAGAGCTGGATCTGACATGCTGGTTTGAGTATTGGGCACTGTGACTGATGCTCCGTCGATTATTGAGCGCTCTGACTGAGGCTGGGTTGAGTGTTGAGCTCTTTGACTGATGTTGGGTTGAGTATTGAGTGCTGTGACTGACGCTGGGTTGAGTATTGAGCACTGTGGTTGATGCTGGGTTGAGTATTGAGTGCTGTGACTGATGCTGGGTTGAGTATTGAGTGCTGTGACTGACGCTGGGTTGAGTATTGAGCACTGTGGTTGATGCTGGGTTGAGTATTGAGTGCTGTGACTGATGCTCCGTCGATTATTGAGCGCTGTGACTGACTTGAGGCTCTTTGACTGATGTTGGGTTGAGTATTGAGTGCTGTGACTGACGCTGGGTTGAGTATTGAGCACTGTGGTTGATGCTGGGTTGAGTATTGAGTGCTGTGACTGATGCTGGGTTGAGTATTGAGTGCTGTGACTGACGCTGGGTTGAGTATTGAGCGCTGTGGTTGATGCTGGGTTGAGTATTGAGTGCTGTGACTGATGCTGGGTTGAGTATTGAGTGCTGTGACTGATGCTGGGTTGAGTATTGAGTGCTGTGACTGATGCTGGGTTGAGTATTGAGTGCTGTGACTGAGGCTGGGTTGAGTATTGAGTGCTGTGACTGAGGCTGGGTTGAGTATTGAGTGCTGTGACTGAGGCTGGGTTCAGTATTGAGTGCTGTGACTGAGGCTGGGTTCAGTATTGAGTGCTGTGACTGAGGCTGGGTTCAGTATTGAGTGCTGTGACTGAGGCTGGGTTCAGTATTGAGTGCTGTGACTGAAGCTGGGTTCAGTATTGAGTGCTGTGACTGACGCTGGGTTCAGTATTGAGTGCTGTGACTGACGCTGGGTTCAGTATTGAGTGCTGTGACTGACGCTGGGTTCAGTATTGAGTGCTGTGACTGACGCTGGGTTCAGTATTGAGTGCTGTGACTGACGCTGGGTTCAGTATTGAGTGCTGTGACTGAGGCTGGGTTGAGTATTGAGTGCTGTGACTGAGGCTGGGTTGAGTATTGAGTGCTGTGACTGAGGCTGGGTTCAGTATTGAGTGCTGTGACTGACGCTGGGTTCAGTATTGAGTGCTGTGACTGAGGCTGGGTTGAGTATTGAGTGCTGTGACTGAGGCTGGGTTCAGTATTGAGTGCTGTGACTGAGGCTGGGTTGAGTATTGAGTGCTGTGACTGAGGCTGGGTTGAGTATTGAGTGCTGTGACTGAGGCTGGGTTCAGTATTGAGTGCTGTGACTGACGCTGGGTTGAGTATTGAGTGCTGTGACTGACGCTGGGTTCAGTATTGAGTGCTGTGACTGACGCTGGGTTGAGTATTGAGTGCTGTGACTGAGGCTGGGTTGAGTATTGAGTGCTGTGACTGACGCTGGGTTGAGTATTGAGTGCTGTGACTGACGCTGGGTTGAGTATTGAGTGCTGTGACTGACGCTGGGTTCAGTATTGAGTGCTGTGACTGACGCTGGGTTGAGTATTGAGTGCTGTGACTGACGCTGGGTTCAGTATTGAGTGCTGTGACTGACGCTGGGTTGAGTATTGAGTGCTGTGACTGAGGCTGGGTTGAGTATTGAGTGCTGTGACTGAGGCTGGGTTGAGTATTGAGTGCTGTGACTGAGGCTGGGTTGAGTATTGAGTGCTGTGACTGAGGCTGGGTTGAGTATTGAGTGCTGTGACTGACGCTGGGTTCAGTATTGAGTGCTGTGACTGACGCTGGGTTCAGTATTGAGTGCTGTGACTGACGCTGGGTTCAGTATTGAGTGCTGTGACTGACGCTGGGTTGAGTATTGAGTGCTGTGACTGAGGCTGGGTTGAGTATTGAGTGCTGTGACTGACGCTGGGTTGAGTATTGAGTGCTGTGACTGATGCTGGGTTGAGTATTGAGTGCTGTGACTGGCGCTGGGTTCAGTATTGAGTGCTGTGACTGACGCTGGGTTCAGTATTGAGTGCTGTGACTGAGGCTGGGTTGAGTATTGAGTGCTGTGACTGACGCTGGGTTCAGTATTGAGTGCTGTGACTGACGCTGGGTTCAGTATTGAGTGCTGTGACTGACGCTGGGTTCAGTATTGAGTGCTGTGACTGAGGCTGGGTTCAGTATTGAGTGTTGATACTTGTGTGGTTGTGCAGGCGAGCTCTAAGGATACCGGGCAGTTGTATGCTGCGCTTCATCACCGCATCCTTGCCCTGCGCAGTCGAGCTGAACAGGAAGTAGAGGCCACACCTCCCCTGCCTGATGTGCCGCAGTCCAATGAGGATGACAGTGATGAGGAAGCCCCGCCCTCTACAGCAAGCTCTGCCCCAGCCCCACCCTCTGGTAATGCCTCAATCACCAATGCCTGCTGACTGCCACTTCTGGAAGAATGCGTGCTCCTGTCGCTCTCTCGCGGTGCTCCTGTCGCTCTCTCGCGGTGCTCCTGCAGCTCTCTCACGGTGCTCCTGTTTCTCTTTCACGGTGCTCCTGCAGCTCTCTCACGGTGCTCCTGTCGCTCTCTCGCGGTGCTCCTGTCTTTCTTTCGCGGTGCTCCTGGTGCTCTTTCGCGGTGCTCCTGTCGCTCTCTCGTGGTTCACCTGCAGCTCTACAGTGTTCCTGTAGTGTTCCTTCAGTGCTGTGTTCCTGTAGTGTTCCTTCAGCGCTGCCTTCCTGTAGTGTTCCTTCAGCGCTGCCTTCCTGTAGTGTTCCTTCAGCACTGTATTCCTGTAGTGTTCCTTCAGCGCTGTGTTCCTGTAGTGTTCCTTCAGTGCTGTGTTCCTGTAGTGTTCCTTCAGTGCTGTGTTCCTGTAGTGTTCCTTCAGTGCTGTCTTTCCTCTCCTAGGTGTGTTGGAGCCGGGGGACGCCCAGAACACTGGGACCTCATAGCACCACCCCTCTGGCGGCTGTGGGAATCGCCCTGATCGCCCTGCTGTATGGTCAGGCACGTGCGGACACCCCGGCCGGGTCCTGCGCTGGGGGAGGACCCCTCATGGTGTCCACTTGTTTTTTTTTTTTTTTTACTTCGCCCCCCCTTCAGAAGCCCAACTGCTGACTCATCATATTGATGAGTAGGCGGAGCCTCCTGTCCCTCCCTTTTAAGGTGTGGCACATTTTAACAGTGGAAGAGACATTGGACCATTAACTCCGCCCCTTAGACTGCCATTCATCTGGGGAAGTCCATAGGAGATGCCTTTTACCCAGCACTCCCTCTCTCTCTTACTCTTTCTCTCTCTCTCTCCCTCTCTCTCCGTCACTCTTCTCTGTCTCGAGTGTGAAGCCAGTCTTTAGTTCACCTGATTAGATCCATATGCCTTGTTCTGCAGAATGATTTTCTTCAAACAGGACACCAGCACTGAATCCTGACTTTGCCAGTTTAATTGAAATTCTGCCCTCATCTCAGTCTTTATTGTAAACTGGTAAAGATGTGACGTTATGATGCAGCACTGGGCAGGATCTGTTTCTGAGTGGATTATGGTCAGAGTGTTACCTGCGCGGTCATTCAGATCTCAAGCTGGAAGAAATAGTTTTCTGAATCTGAGATGGTTGGATTTTTGTTTTTAAAAGGGTTAACTTGAGATGATTGATAAGACAGTCGATAAACCCTGGTTTGAATTTCAGCACCCAGTTTGGGAGTGTGGTTTGTTGGAAAATATTTTTTTATCAACATTATATCAACATTTTTCCATATTTCATATTGGTTTTGTTACTGAGCACACATGTTGGAGTTTGAGTTATTTTGCAGCAGGTTAGTGGTCCTCGCTGCCGCGAAACGCAGCACACATTTCCCCCGTCAGTTTCTCCGTCTCGAAAAGATGAAATCCTGAGTAAAAGGAGATGTTTTGACAGAACTGGCTTGTGGACCTTCATTCATCTCCCCTTTTGAGGGTCGACCAAAGTTCCTCTATTTGTGCTGTATCCTTGTGTATTTGTGCTGTATCCATGTCCATGTTGGGTTTATCTGTTCTGATGTCGGTGGGTTTGGCGGTGCGTCCGCTGTAATGCGGGTGCAGTATGCAGTGCATCTGGCCGAATGCAGGTACAAAATTCTGATGTCAAAGTAGGAATGTGCTCATAGTGGGAAAGGACTGGGCAGTAATTGCTGACTAAAGCCTTTTAGGTTCACTGTGCTTTAATGTTAAAGAGCACCAGCACGCTGGGACATGCACCTATGAGCCAAAATATAAAAACCACTCACAGATGCAGCGAATAATGTTGATTATCTCAATAACTGCACGTCAGCATCTGCAGGCAGATCTGAGATGGTAAGCGAGCGGTCGGTTCTTGTATGCAGTGAACCGGGACCTCATCATTAAGGCCTGATGAGTGGGGTATAGCGCCTCACTTCTCAGGTGCTCCCTGGCAGCAGATGTGACGCCTCCTGACTGCGGTCCTCGGAGGGACAAACCATGAACCTGCCGCAGGGTTTTGGGCGCCCAAGACTTACCGATGCACAAGGGCTACGAAGATTATCCCGTCTGGTCCAAACCCACAAAAGGGCAACTGTGGCACAACTTGCTTAGAATTACAATAATATTTAAAAAATAGGACCAAGGGTCCTGTAGCTTACCGGCAAGCAGTCTTACAGCAATGATACAAGTTGTGAAAATTTCATGTGAAGTTTGACATTTGAATCAATGAAAATCAATGTCAAGGTCATTAAATAAAAGTTCTAATACATTTATAAGACGTTCTGTAATACAGTCCTAAGCTCTGAAGCAGTTTTGGTGATACAAGTCATTATAATATGTATTCAATATGTCAATTGTGAACTTCAAAGGTCACAGACTGTCAAGTTGTGGTCAGCAAATGGACTTCATATATGACTTTCTAAATGTATATACAAACCTTGGCTCAATCTCTGACCATTTTGGTGATACAAGTCATTGTAATTTCACTGTCGAGTTTGACCTTCAAAGGTCACTGACAGTCAAGTTGAATTTCACCAAATGAAAGTTCCTATGTGACTTCCTAGATATCAGTAACACAAACCTAGGCTCCATCTGTGACCGTTTTAGTGATACAAGTCATTGAATTTTCACTAGGTCACATTTGACCTTTGAAGGTCAATACGAAGGTCACCAAATGAAAGTTTATTTATGACTTCCTAAACATCTCTAATTCAAACCTAGACTCCATCTGTGACTGTTTTGGCAATACAAGTCATTGTAATTGTATTATGTCAAGTTTGACCTTCAAATGTCATCAACAGTCAAGCTGAATGTCACTAAATGAAAGTTCATATGTGACTTCCTATATCAGTAACACAAATATAGGCTCCATCTGTGACCTTTTCAGTGACAGAAGTCATTGAATTTTCTCTAGGTCAAGTTAGATCTTCGAAGGTCAATATGAAGGTCACCAAATGAAAGTTCATACATGACTTCCTGTACGTCTCCAATACAAACCTACAGTCTATCTGTAACGATTTTGCTGATATGTCATTGAAATTTCACTGTATTCTTCGTGTGCACGTGACTTCACACATATTTAGCAAACCCGAAGTCCACCATGGTGGATGATGATCACAACCAAGATTACAGTTCTTCACGGTGCTTCCAATACCCAATTCTGTGTCCCCCACTGTTGTAGAACGAGATGGTTCACACTGTTAGCGCTATGAAAGCGCATATTTCCAATGAAATAAGTTCACTGGAAGAAAGATGTTTCAAATGATCTTATTTTAATTAGGCTAAACAATTTAAACGATAGTGAAACACACGCATTGCTTCCAACCCCTGAGTAAAGAAAAGCGTAAGAAGTCCGGAGTCATAATCGCGCGTGAAAGTGATAAACCTCCATGCATAAAGACTTTAGTTCTGCGTGAGAATCTCTTACATATGTGTTGATTGAGTAATTGATGACAATAGCAGGGGAACGTAAACATGCCACAAAAACTGATGCCGAATGCGTGAGTTGACAGGTATGCGTTATTAATGAAAACTGGCCGCGCTTGATAATGTTTAGAGTTTTCGGGGTTTCTGAAATGGTAATTTAAATGAATGATTAAAAACAGGTCATGACCCATCATTAATTTTATGGGATGGGTTTCAGCCTCCCCTATCGCCAGTTCACCAGCTGCAGTGGGGACGGCATTGTGGACTTTTATACCATATATGGATGCTTACGTCTCACTATTTTGTCACGTGGTTGCACACCAAGAATAGTTTGGCTGTTGAAGGTCACTGAAGGTCAAGTTCAAGGTCACCCAGTGAAACTTAATACATGGCTTCCCATATGGCCACAATACAAACCTAAGCTCTATCTGTAGTAGTTTTGGTGATAGAAGTCATTGAAATTTCACTATTTGAAGTTTGACCTTCGAAGGTCACCGAATTCAAGGCCACCAAATGAAAGTTCATACTTGACTTCCTATACATCTCCAGTACAAACCGAAACTTTCTGTAACCATTCCGCTGATATAAGTAATTGAAATTTCACTGTGAAGTTTAGGCATTCCAGGTCACTGAAGGTTAAGTTCAAGGCCACCAAATGAAAGTTCATGTATGACTTCATGTAAGTTTTCAATACACATATGTTCCCAATCTTCAACATTTTCAAGCCTAGAAACCTTTGAAAATTGTAACATTTTGCTTGACCTCAAGTTAGACCTTTCAAAGTCATCTGAGGTCAATTTTAACACAACCAAGATAAAGGTCATATATGACTTCCTATATGTCAGTAATACAAACTTAATCTCTATCTGCAACCATTTAGCTTCCACAAGCGATTTGGCCCATTCTCCATAAGACCCAATGTTAAAGTACAGTGCCCCCACTAAACCCACTTCTGTTGATTCAGTAAAAATGGCGCTCGCACTGTGCATACTGGGCGTATTCGAATCCCCAACACGAGTCAACACCAGTGCGAGGTGTGGGGTTTTGCGTTCCGAACACGGAAGTGTGAGTTTGTGTGTTCTCCAGTCTCCGACTCAGGCTAGCCCAGAGGGCTGCGTATGATGCAGAATAAAATTGAATTGAACTGAATTATTGCGATACTGACGGTTTTTACAAAATTTCAGCAAGACCAACCCTAGTAACCGGGCCTGAAAGTCACTTCATGCTTGTATACATAGTTAACTGTCACTGAAACTACTCATTCTCGTGAATAGAGGGCTATTAACCAGATTAATTGGTGAAATTGACAGAAATTTCACATACGTATCTCCTGCGTCCACCATATTTGTTCTTGTCAACACTCGTCCCACTCTCCAAAAAGTGGGGAGTGACAAGAACGCGTTCTCGTGTTGGTTCTCGGCTGTTCGGAACTTCGTTCTCCTGTCGAGTCAACCCGAGTGTCGCCAAGAACAGGGATTCGAATACGCCCACTGTGTATCAAGGTGAGTTGATTGCCAGATTTAGAAAAAACTTATCAGGCAGTATTTGAGGAATCATTTTTTGAAATTTCAAGTCATATCGTATAACGTTGTTAATATATTCCCTGACCTCGAGTTTGACCTTTCAAAGTCATCTGTGGTCAAATTTAATATTGCCAAAATATAGGTCATATATGACTTCCTACATGTCGATAATACAAACTTAATCTCTCTCTGCAACCATTTAGCTTCCACAGGCGATTTGGCCCAGTCTCCATAAGACCCAATGTTAAAGTACAGCGCCCCCACTAGACCCACTTCCGTTGATTCAATCAAAATGGCGCTCGCACTGTGCATAAAGTGTATCAAGGTGAGTTGATTGCCTGATTTAGAAAAAAATTAATCACGCAGTTTGTGAGAAACAATTTTTTTAAATTTCTCAGTCCTATCTTTAACATTGGAGCTAAAATTTCAAGGGCCCATAAAACGGACAAAAATAATTCAATCAAAAATCCGAGAAAAAGTCTGGAGATATGGTCTAGTAGTATGTTATTGAAAATTTACATGAAAATTCATCAGGCCAAAAAAAAGATTAAAAATGTTCCGGACGACGGACGCCGCACGTAAGCTAAAAAGAAATGTGTCTCCAACACACAGTGCATCATGCCCTGCTGTGTGCTGCACTTTTCAGTTTTCAGACCAGCAAAGGTACCCAGTCTAACCCTGTTTGCCTCTAAAAGCGCCCCCAATGGGCGCACGAGCTTCAGAACTGGACCTCGGAGCAGCTGAAGGTCACCTGGTTCAGTGAGCCCCATAACATCATGTGCCTCGGCTGCATACCTGTGCACCACTTACCTGGGAAGAGATCAGGATGCACTGTGGGAAGAGGACAAGCTGGTGGAGGGAGTGTGATACTTTGGGAAATTATTTGACACGAAACTCTGAGTTTGCCGCAGAACGGGGACCTTCACTATATTTGGAATGTGGTTTCAATCTCGTGGCTGATGGGTTTATAAGCCAGGAGTGTAGCGCATACAGGCACGGAAGGTAGTTATGATCAAATCACGCAACACCTTTATCAAACCAGACTTGGAGCACTGCGTAATTATGTATTTCTGGGGCCTGTACAATGTGATATAGAGACTTGGATTGGGGGGGGGAATGGTTCAAAGAAAGGCTGCCAAATTTACTTTCTGGTATCAAGCATAAAATTTGAGGCAATAGCTAAGACTTAGGACTGTTTTGGATCTTATATATTTCATACACTTCAGTTGGAGGAAAATGGAGGCTTTGCTTTGCTAAACTGACAGTTTTTATGTCCTGTTACCCTCCATATTGCACCTACACTGGCATACACATACCCTCACAGGTACCGATTATACAGCAAGTCGGTGTATCCCATGATGCATATGGGGTTCATCTGTTTTAAGGTGTAGTAGTGCATTGTGATGTATATGCATTCTAATGTAGATGCTCGAGCATCATTCCTACATTCAACTACCTTCATCTGCATTAAATTGAAACCAGTACAAAGATGAGATATTTAGAGTTTTAATATTGTTTTTTGAAAGATACACGCATTTCAAATTTGATGCCTGCAACAAGGGCCAAGATAAGTTGGGAAAGGGATGATATAAGAGTAGGAAAGCAGTGGAAATATTTAACTGGTTCAGGTTTTAGTCATCTACCCTCTTCCTGGAGATCAACCTTCCTGTAGGTTTTCAATCCAACCCAAATTTGGCTCACATGACTGAAAGGGCAGGACAGGCCAAATCTGTTATTGTTGAATGCAGAGGCCTTAACTGAGGTTGAGGTGAAAACCTGCTGGAAGGTCTACATCCTGGAACAGGACCAGCGATTCCAACATTATTGGGTACAAAAGGCCCAGGTGTGTACAAGTGATGTTTCCTCAGGGCACAAAAATGAGTTATTGGTTAGCTGAACAGTTCTAGAACAGTGTGATGACAGCAGCTGCTTTCCTGCAGTCCTCTGGTCGGCACAGCAGGTGGCAGTGTCGATGCCCGGGTAAATCAGGGCAGGTGAGATTCTGCTTTACCCTTGGGCCAGGGCCAGGGCATCAGTGTGAGGTGAGATTGGGAATACGGAGAGAACAACACACACATTCTACACCTGTCTTTTTCTGATCATTGCTTAACCTGACGTCTGATTCATCAACAGCAGAACTGATTTTTAACCTGCTGATCCTAACTGCAGCACTTCAGAGGACAAGCTCCCCAGCAGACGCACATCATGCAAGAGTACACGCGCGCGCACGCACATCATGCAAGACTACACGCGCGCGCACACACATCATGCAAGACTACACGCGCGCGCACACACATCATGCAAGAGTACACGCGCGTGCACACACAGCACAGTTACCTGGGAAGGGGCTGAGAGGTGCAGTGCACTAATTAACCACAGGACCGGAATTTGCTTGTTCTGTCTGTCTGAGAGGTTTGTCCTTCAATTTAAACACATGCAGTTTAGCTAACTTACAACCTTGTTTTCAGAAAAGTTGAGACATTGTGTAAAATGTAAATAAAAGCAGACTGCAGTGATTGGCAAATCATTTAAATTGTAGAATAATGTGGAAATAGTGCAAAGACAACATATCAAATATTGAAGCTAAGAAATTTTCATTTTAAATTTGATGCCAGCAACACGTTTCATAGAATTTGGGATTGGGCCATGTTTGCCACGGTGTTAAATCATTTAAGAATACCCTGTGTTCTGGAACTGAGGAGACCAATCACTGTAGTTTTGAATGCAAAAATTTTTTTTCTCATTCTTGCTTGATTTTACATTTCAGCTTCTCAACACACTTGCGGACTCTATTGTCACATTTGTCGTTGCATAATGCACCTAATTTTTCAATGGGTGACCTGTCTGGACTGCAGGAAGGCCAGTTTAGTACCCGGACTCTTACTACACATCCATCATGTTGTAATATGTGCACAATGTGGTTAGGCATTCTCTTGCTGAAATAAGCAAAGCCTTACCAGGAAAAGATCTCTGGATAGCTGTGTATGTTGCTCCAAAACCTGTATATATTGTTCAGCATTAATGCTGTCTGCACAGATGTGCAAGTTACTCACGCCACATGCACTAATGCATCCCCATACTATCGTGAATGCCTGCTTTTGAACTGTGCGCTGATTTAAAAAAAAAAAAAAAAAAAAAAACCAGACGTTCCAGGCTTGATTTCCAAAAAAAAAAAAAAAAATCAGATTTTGATTGGTCAGATCACAGGATAGTTTTCCACTTTGTCTCAGGCCATCACAAATGAGCTTAGGCCCAGAGAAGGTGGCAGTGTTTCTGGATCTTGTATATATATATTTTTTTCCTTTACATGGTAAAGTTTTAACTTACAGCTGTGGATGCAGTAACAAATCGTGCTCACTGAGAATGGTTTTCAAAAGTGTTCCTGAGCTCATGTATTAATTTCCACCTCAAAATCCTGTTGGCTTTAAATGCAGTGCCACCTGAGGGCCTGAAGATCGCAGCCATTCAATATTTGTTTTGGCCTTGTTCCTTGCATACAGAGATTTCTCCCAATTCTTTGAAAAAATTTTACATTACATACCATAGATGATTAAATTCTGTTTCTTTGTAATTTCATTGTTAAATTGTTGAACAATTTTCCCATGCAGTCTGTCAGAGTGGTGAAGCCCTCACCATCTTCTGAATTCTGAAAGACTCCGCCTCTCTGAGATGCTCCTCTCATACCCATTCATGCCACTGACTCATTAGCTGTGAGATGTTCCACCAGGTGCATTTTTTTAGCTCTATAAAACATCTTTTGTTGCCCCCGTCCCAGCTTTTTTGAAACATGTTTCTGGCATCAAATTCAAAATGAGCAAATATTTTTCTTAAACAATAAATTTCTCAGTTTCAGCATTTGATTTGTCTTTGAACCATTTTTGATGAAACACAGGGTTCAAGTGATGTGCAAATCATTGCGTTGTTTTTATTTACATTTTACACAGTGTCCCAACTTTTCTGGAAATGGGTTTATGATTCAACAACTTCAACTTTCAAAAAATAAACCTGACAACCAGTTCATCGGCCCTGTATGAATGAAGTAACTGTTGGTGGCACTGTGGAACAGACCGTGCTGAAGGAACCTGCAGTTGAGCCAATCAGAGGACGACATACAGCCACCTGAGGGGAGGGGGTGGGGCCTACAGCTGGCAGCCAATTGGTGTCGGCAGTATTTCCACCTGATAAGAGGGGTGTGGCCTACAGTTTCCAGGCCTTGCGCATCATGGTGACGAAGTACTCGTCACTGTCTATGGAGGCGCTAACCCCGCTGTAGTAATTCACGAACTCCTCCAGAGTCACCTGCAGAGGACGCCAAACACGCATGGAGCAGTGCTGTCAGTCATGCCACAATAAACCAATCGAAACACTGCTCAGCTGTAACCAATCAATGCCTGTACACAAGTTCGGCCTCCTTCAGCCTTCTGTGTATTTCTGCAGTCCTGCCTTTTTCATCCGACAAAATGAAAAGAATTGGACTTTAATAAAATAACCGCAAGCTGTATTTAGGACGTCCTCAAGGATGTATGTTAGGCACTTAGATCCAGATCAGAGACTGCAGGACTAAAATATTTAGCCTCAATTCATACTGAGTTTCTCTCTGTTACCAGCATTATGGCTTATTGTTAACATCATGATTCCACATTACCGTTCTCATTTATGTGGAGCATGACCGTTCCTTATTAGCACTGATTTTATAATCGGTGTTGGCTCACCTTCCCGTCCTTGTCGTGCGGGGAGTCGAAGCTGTCGAGGAAGATGTGAAAGACCTCCTCTTGGCTCATTTCACCGCTGCGGAATTTGGGGTGTTGTGTAGCGTCATACACACCCAGCAGATCCTGCACTGTCACCACGCCATCGCCACTGCGGTCCAGCTTGGCGAACGCAGCCTCGATCACCGCCCTCCGGCTGCAGGACAGGGGGGGCTGGAGAGAGAGACGGGTTTTAAACGGGATCTTCACTACTGGGCGTTTCCCTTCTTACCATGAGAGAAAGGCCCACCGCCAAGCAGGAAGCATTAGAGAGAGACCGCGGCCGTATTCATCTCAGTGCACAGATGAATGCGCCAGTTTCTTTGCGGATTTTTGATTTATAAAAACAAACTTGATATTAAAAATGTTAAAGTAAGATTACGCACTTATAAAAAAATTCCACGTAAATCTTGAGTAAAGCAAAAATATCTTGTAATTTATTCTACCCTCAATCTAAAAGTAGGACTTTTATTCCATATGCATTTATTATTTTTTGAGAGTACGCAACATTTAGGTCTGAAATTCTTCCTTCCACGAATGCCCAGGTGTTTATGGATTTTCCCTTTGAAAGGCGTCACTTTCATCATCTGCCAAAATAAAAGTGCCTCTCCTAGTAGTGAGTGAAGTATAAATAAGAATGGCGGATGGTGTGTATGCGACAGTGGTAGAGGCATTGAAAGCCTTTGATTTAAGAGAGAGAGAGAGAGAGAGACAGACTGACTGACTGACTGACTGACTGACTGACTATCTGCAAAGAAATAAAAAATTACATTTTTTTACATTGTGCCTTTCGATGCGTAAACATATATCTGTATGAACACCCAGGCTTGCTGTTAAATGTTGACATTGAATGATGATGACATGCAGCATGTTTCCATTAAATAAATATAGCCAGCTCATTACATTCTTATAAAAAGCTAACAAATAGCCTACTGAATCTGCTAGTGTAGGATGTATCATATATTAATACTGAGGCGAAAACAAACTGTGCGGTAGTTTTGCATAGCAGCAGCATTTTCACGAGGCAGCCTAATTTGTGAAAATACAGGCCAGCATAGGGTGTCAGATCTGTCCCATTGTGCATCAGGAAAGCTACCATGACCCTACCTGGTGGAAACGAATAGTAGATGTGAGGATGGGAAAATTTGGCCAAATTTTTTCGCATTTTATTTTAAAGCCCTGATGGGTACTCGAGTTCTTCAGGTGCTTGGCCACCCGCACCTCCACCCACCTAAACCCTCACCTGCACTCCCCATCCCCCACTCTCACCCCACCCCCTCACCCGCAAAGCCTCCAGGAACTCGCTGAAGTTAAGGGTGCCACCTCCATCCTTATCGAGCGCGCTCATGATCTGCTGCGCCTCGTCCCGGCTCACGGGCACGCCGTACGCCTCCAGCCCCCGCATCAGCTCCTGCAGGTCCAGCGACCGGCTGCCGTCATCATCCATCAGGCGGAATGTCCTGGGAGAGGAACCCCGAAAAATCCCCAAACCCAAATTCAGCAGCAAGGCTCCACTGGGGGGTCCACTGCAGGGCCACCAGTACTCAGTTAGCGACCCGCTCCGGGCCATAGTTGCAGATCCAGCCTGAAGTCGCATGCTGTGTAGTAGTTACCGGCATGTAACTCCAGCTCTATGAGTACATGCATGGCCCTATAATGGTTTTCGATATTGGCTTACCCTCTCAGCCGAGAAAGATTGACGTACTCACCATCCATTGGGGGGGTGGTATCCATACAGCAACCGTGGGCCTGTCGGTGCTCGTTTCCCTTTAAACTGCCCGCAACGACTGGGGCCAGCTGGGCTTTCACATGCACTCAGAGCACTGGAGTTAGATCCAGGTAACTGTTACCTCTATGTGACCCGTGCTCCGCCCCTTAAGGGAGACTGTAGGAAACACGTAGACCCAGCAGCTCCAACCTCGTCACCAGCAACAAACATAACCGCAGACTAACAGCCATGCATCGCAGCTGGAGGGTCTAACACAGACTGTAAAGCAGGATGAACAGTCACCTTGGTCTGTCCCTGAAGTAAGGTCCCTGCAGACCGTGTCCCCAGCACTGAGCGAGACACTGACCCAGATGTCAAGTCTCTGAAATACAGCTGCACGGTGGTAGAAGCAGAGGACCAGGAGGCCACCAGACAAAAGTCCGCCACAGAGTCATATGCCTGAAATGGTGCACAGAGGATGCAGTGCCCCTAGTGGAGTGTGCCCTCACACCCACTGGGCAGGGGCAGTCCGCCCCCCCACATAACCCCTGCGGGACACCTCACAGACCAAGCAGATGCGGTGCTGCACTGACCTCAGTGACAGATGGACAGACCTCAGTGACAGATGACAGACGGCCCTCAGGTGAAAGACTGGAGCTGAACAGAGAGGTGATGACCCTGGGGCTGGGAGGATGGATTTGGGTGTAAATCCTATCACCCTCTATGGTTACCGATAGACATGAGGGATGTACAGACAAGGCACGCGGGTCACCGGACGTCTTAGTCGATGTCAGAGCTAAGGGGACTGCTTCATTGAGTTAAAGCACATCCAGGTCTACCTGGCCCTGTGACTCAAGGGGCGAAGAGCTCATGAGACCATCCAGCACTGTCTGGAGGTCACACTGAGGAACAGCACGTGGAGTGGGGGCCCCAGCATACAGGCTCCTCAGAGTGGGGGCCCCAGCATACAGGCCCCAGCATACGGGCTCCTCAGAGTGGGGGCCCCAGCATACGGGCTCCTCAGAGTGGGGGCCCCAGCATACAGGCCCCAGCATATGGGCTCCTCAGAGTGGGGGCCCCAGCATGCGGGCTCCTCATAGGAAACACCTCCCCGGCACACAACCCCGGCGCGGCTGCAGCAGGCCCACTATCGAATACGTCCTGCAGGAAATCTAGAAAGCCCTGCAGGAGCACAACAATGGATTTAGACTCCTAGCCTGGCTCCAGTCTGCAACTGTATGCCAAACAGCCGGATAAGCCCTGGAGGTGGATGGGGCTTGTGTTTTCTGAATAGTAAAGACCACCCTGGCCAGAAGACACAAGCTGCTTAATCTCGCCTTCTAAAGTTCCTGACCATGAGGCATCATCCCAGTATTGATGGCAAGAGGATGGCAGCCCCTGCCAAATGTAGAGCCCTGAATGGGTCCGGTAATGGCCACAGACCCACCACTGTTAGCTGGGCCTGGTCTGGGACCCACCAATCACCCAGACTTTCTCTGGAGTTCTCCCTGCCCGCAAATCAGATCTCCCATCAGTCATCAGAACTGTCACTAGATCTGTGCAACTGTGGCCATAGTGAGGCTCCACTCTACCCTGGGAGACCCCTCAGAAGATATAAACACTTTAGCAGGCTGCAGGCTGCAGGCTTGTTCACCTGCTGGAACACTACCCAGCTGCCATAATATTATGGCCGCTATTCCATGTCTAAGCTGCGAAGTTAGCTGGAACGGCTGATAGATGGCTCTTGCCTCTGTCACTGGGGAGATTGAGATGTAATGCTGGCAGCTACCAATATTAACTGGGCTAACAGCCAGAGCTAACCATGCTAGCTGGGGGATACCGGAGGTGAACGGCTCAACTCTGGGCCTTACCAACCAGGGGTGCGTTTCCCGAAATCACTGACGCTAACTTACATAGTTAGATCCATTGACTGTGAATGGACGAACTATGTAAGTTGCTAACTTAGTTAGCAAGTATGCTTTTGGGAAACGCGCCCCAGGGCGACATGGAAAGGAACAGCAGGGCGGGCACTACACCTCCACAACCAACCGGCCTCCCACTGTGGGTCAGGATGGCATTATCAGCGGTAATCATTGAATGGGTGGCATCAGTGTCGTTCGTCTGGACTACGGCGTTGCATGTGCCAGGCTAGCATGGAAGGGGCGAACAGACTCGGTGAAGCACAGCCGCCGTTCTGTTCTCCCTGGGGAGCTTGAGGCTGGTGAAGATTGCCAGCAGATAAGACGAATGGAGGCGAATTCTTCTGCAACACCTGATGTTGACAAAGTCTGAAGGCGATGATCCATTTTCTAAATGGGTGAGTGAAAACAGGAGAAGAGCAGCCACAGCATCGCAGTTATATAGGGGGCGGGTGCTGTGTGGATTCTGCCCCCTCATTGGCCGGTGAGTACATCAATCCACCTTAGATGCCAGGGCGGAGCATCGAAAGGGTGAGCCAATAGCAAAGCCCATTAGGGGGCGGAGACTCCATGACACAAAATGGATTTTTGCCCGAGAGGTAATTTATAGGAATACAATTTAGAAAGTTTATTGATGTATAGCTTATCTCATTGTTGCGATCATTTCTCTCTTGAAACGGCGGGTGTGCTGTAAATTTGAAACGCTGAGGGAATCCCACCTGCCCAGCCCCTTTATTCCGGCCGCTCCTCGCGCCAGGCACTGCAGCCGCAGCTTCTCAATCGCGTTACAGGGATGAGCGTCGCGTGGCGTTCCGGCCATTCCTGCAGCTGATCGCACAAAAAAACAACGTATCGCTTCTGACCTTCCTGTAAACTTCATTATCCAATAGCTTTTCCATTCCTATTCCTCCCTCGTCGGTTTATTGAGCTCATTCTTCCCGAGACATAATCAAAGTAACCTTATAAAGTTCCACCATGATCTTTTCTCAAGTCTGAATAGGAGCCTTTTAGTCGAATAAAGGAAGAGATGAATAATTCTGTTGACTGAAACTAATTCTGTAACTCGGGATTTTGCTGCGCAGGATGCAACAATTTCCAGGTCAAGTAGGCTAAGCAGACCATTTCTGAGTACTAAATCTGCCGTTGCTCATGGAAACCGGCCCTGAATTGTTTGCAAGGTTTTTGACCAATGATATAAAGACGAATGAAGTCCGCAGGATCAGGGCAGCACACGTTGGCCAACACTAAACATGTTTCACGGAAAATAACTAAAATTACGCCTCGCGTTAGCGCTGACAAAATATAAAAAACTACTTAATTACAAACATCATGAATTCTCCGAATTTAGAAAACAAGTTCAGCACCAGATGTCTGAAGACTTACCAACTGCTGTAGTTCCGTGTTCTGTTTCCAATGGCTTGCCTAATTGAGCGCGACACCCTTAAAAGCATCTCGGTCGTCATTAGCAACACTAAACAAGCAGAAGGTTGCTCTTGCGATTCAGTCTCAAGCGGCTCGCTTTGCTGTGCCTAATTACGTCGCGTAATGATCAACGATTCCCCTTCATTAGCGGAGTTCAAAATGGTTTAATGCTGGGCCTTGATTATGAAGTGTCAAATGACCCGAGTGTTTCCACTTCGCATCTATTCTATATTTTCCGAAAAAATGCATTGACAGGATTTATGTAGCGGAGGCTACTGCAATCAGCGAAAAAGATCTCGCAATTACCAATCACTTTATTCATGTTGTGGCTCGACTTCTGCAAGCTAGTGGCTCTTACAAGTTCACAAACAAAACTAGCGTTTTCATAATTAAGTCATTTTCATGAACATCTAGCCTATTTTGGAAAAGTATGGGTCAAAATCGCATAAAAATAACCATTTTCACAGTGCATTATCTTCGCTTCGCAGGTCATTTCCATTTCAAGCGCTACCGTACCTTTTTTAAAAAAATACTTTTCTTTTACGACCCACAATTGGCCACATGCAATATGTATGCATGCATTCAAGCGCCCCAAATCTGGTTGACAACGATGCTTTATTATGTGGCAGTTGCTACGGGTATGGCAGTTTTTCAGTGCATTTCAATGTGGAGAGGTATGGCAGTCCCCATTTCAAGCACTGCCCTAAACGAACCCTAACCCCTAACCCTAACACTAACCCCAACCCCTAATTTTTCCCCTAACCATAATCCCGAATCCTTATCCTGATCCCTTGAAATCGACTGCCGTACCAATAAAACCTGCCCTGTCTCTAGACACTGCGTTATTGTGTAGCCTCCGCCAGCGGCTTTTGCTTTCCATGAGAAATATGGTTTGAGAGTCACAAGACTGCAAGAAATTTGCAAAACAATACAATTTAAAATGAGTTAGGCGTGCGGAAACATGCAGTGCGTTTGGAATAACAGCAGGACAGTGTTGTTTTAACAGTGTGGACCAGGCGTGAGCGGTTGCGTAAATAGCCTCTTTGTGTTTGAATGCTGATTGCGAGGCCTGACATCAATCACAGGTAATGGTTATGTGACCATTGGGAAAAGAGTTACCATGGTGATCAGTTCCCCGAGTAAATCTCAGGTATTCATCGAAGGTCAAGAAGACTGAGAACATCGCTTTCTGTTTTAATGTGAATTTTCCGTACTGTCTCAACTATTTCTGAGATGGGGTCGTAATAGTGTTCAACACTGAGTTTAAAAGTCTTGTCATAGAATTTCTCAGGGCTGTGAACTATTTACGAAGCAAAAAAGTGGCTGAATTGAAAACTCGGTTTTCGCAGTTCTGGTTCACTCTCTGTCAGACTGTCACAGTGTGTTTACCTGGATAACAGCTGATGCAGCTTGGCTGCAGTTTTCCTTCAAAAAACATAGTATGAAGTTATTTCCACGCCAGGTTTGGACTCTTTCAATGTATTTCTGATATTTAGCATATGCGGTATACACTATTGGTCAAAAGTTTTAGAACACTCCAATTTTTCCAGTTTTTTTTTTTTTTTTTTTGGCAGTTTAATGTCTCATTGTACTCTGGAATAAAATCATAGACATGATAGAACAAATAAACAAAAAAAAGTTAAAAAAGAAATCATGGAATCAATTTATAAACCAAAGTGTAGGCCTATTCTAAACTTTTGACTCAAAGTAGCCACCTTTGCCAGAAATAACAGCTGAACACACTGGTGGCATTCTTTCTACAATGGAAATCAAATATTCTTCAGAAAGTTCTTCCCAACTCTGTTGCGGAAGTTCCCATAAATGTGTGGCACTTGTAGGTTGCTTTGCTTTCACTCTTCTGTCCAGTTCATCCCAAACCATCTCGATGGGGTTTAAGTCTGGAGACTGTGCTAGCCACTCCATGTTTTCAAGCTTACCATCTTGTTCTTTTTTCCTAAGGTAGTTCTGGCAGAGCTTGGACTTATGTTTTGGGTCATTATCTTGCTGTAGGATGAACCCCTGACCAGCTAGGTGCATACCAGAGGGTACTGCATGGCGCTGCAGAATGCTGTGGTAGCCGTTTTGGTTCAGGATGCCTTTCACTCTGTGGCCGTATTCGAGTCCCTGTTCTCCACCGTTCGCGAACAGGTTGAGAACATGAGAACGAGTTCGGAAGAGTCGAACAGGTAAGTGCGGTTACCATGGATTCATTTGCGGTTTTCTGTAAAAAAAAAAACACAGCTGATCATGGCGGGGGTTTTAATTTTGACAGAGATTTTGGAAATGATACTTGACAGTTATAATTCTTACATCTACCTGCTGATTTTGCAAAAGTTATGACAGACCATCGTGGTTGAGATGTAGAATGCATTATTTTACTGAGACGTTTGCATTATCCCACCAAAAATTACACTTACGATGGGCACGGCTCCGAAACTTTCTCTTTGTCCGCCATCTTTGTTCCTCGTCCGTTCTCGCCACACCACCAGCGGAGGTAGTGTGGGATTTGGGTGCAAGAACAGCACCGCGAACGTGTTCTCGCATGTTCGACTCACTCGAGAACACCGTTCTCTGTTCGCAAACAAGGAGTCGAATACGTCCTGTTAGTCACAGACCCTGGATCCAGCAAAACAGCCCCAGACCATCATGCTTCCTCCTCCATGTTTGTCAGTTGATGTCACACACTGAGGAACCATCCTTTCACCTACTCGATAGCGTATAAAAAACCTGGGTAACCTTACCTTTTGTTTAAAACTTCTGACAGTTCACCACTTATCTTTGTACCATTTCAAGCTATTCGGTGAACTGGAACTGCATAAGCCTGGAATCCATCAGTCTCAAGCTTTGGTCGCTCCCAACGGTCACTTGCTTGTACGTCTGGCCTCATTCAGAAGGCCAGCGTTTGACTTTCAAATATTCGCACAAAATCCATGCGAGATCTGTGATTGGCTCACAGTTGCAAGGGTGCCCCCCTCCCCCCTTTAGACAGACTTAAAAATAAATAAAAATACCACAGTTCTGCATTCAACGGAAGTCCCGCCTCCCGGCTCGTGTTTGTACGAGTATTCATCTGAGTGGCAGCAGAGTCTCTGGGCAATGAACCAGCCGGGAGGCGGGACTTGCGTTGAATGCGCAAGCTTACTTGAAGCATAACTGGTATTTTATTATTTTTAGCGAAAAACAACCGCGTTTCTAGAGTTCTGAGGATACGAGTGGACAAAGCAGACTTGGATTATACTGGACGATGTGTTGGACAATGGTTTGAAAGTTTGTCAACGTTCGTTTTGTGGAGTTTTCCCATTGCTACTGCGTGACCCCATTTGCTTCCAGCAAAAAAGGAATTTGGATAATTTTTCAAAACTCTCCAGTGGCCATAAAGTTGCGCCAGGTGAAGAACAACTTCGTCTGTTCAAGACATCTAATGGTGAGTAATTGATATACAAATTATAGTTTTTGGGTGGAGTATCACTTTAATCTAGCTGATGCAATCATGCCCTTCGAGTTAAAGCTAATGCCAATTACAGTGAAATACGTAATGTAATTTGAGTATTATTTAATTTAGCCTTTATTATACTGGGGAATCCCACTGAAATAAACAAAATGCAGATATGGCCAAACATTATCCTGTTCAAAACCTAACAACCACTCCAAGAGTAAACACAAGCAAACCACAATCTAATTTTTAAGCTCATGTCAAATAACATTCACGAATGCCGTTGCTGGCCAGCTAACTCATATTCGATTGGTGGTTCTCGCCAAGAGCAGAAAACATGAATATTCATGTGTTCACTTTATTAGTGACATAAGGGCTAAACGCTGGCTATACGACTGTGGCCGGACTGATAAGTCAGTGACCGTTGGGAGCGACCAGCACTTTATCAGTATGGATTCCAGGCTAGAACTGCATAATTTTCATTAAAAACTGGAAAAATTGGGATGTTCTAAAACTTTTGACTGGTAGTGTATGTAGGGCAAACATGTGCATTAAGCACCATCATTTCTCAGTTTGTAAAATTTCAATATTCAGCAAGGGGATCACTAATCCAAAATTTAACAGAATAAACAAACACACAATTCTCATCGAAGTCAACGTTTATTTAATAAAGAAAAAGAGAGAAAGTTCCCTGAAATGTCATTTTTCTACTGGGGCCGATTACCCATGTCTATGGGGCATTAGGCTCCATTCCAAAGTTTACAAGTAGGACATCACTTTTATTGGCTCTGATATAACTTTATGTACAGGGTAACCTATTGTCGTTGGACCAGTAATGATTATTAAATAAAATGGCCTTCATGAGACACTGAAATATAGTGAATTTTCCCAGAGTGAAGCCTATCGCCCCCTGGTGCTTAAAGAAGCTGTGTCATGATTACTGCGCAAGCTGACAACTCGAACTAATGAAGTAAAAAACTCTCAACTGCAAGTCAAAATCCAGAAGGTATTTTTCTTCTGCTATGATCACTGGAGATGGCCACCAGCTTATTTTCTTCGCATCCATTGGCTAAAGCTAAATTTAAGCTAAAGCTTAAAATAGCACGTTGAATCCTCGAATTTCCGTAGAAAACTCCTCGTTATTTAAAGCATAATATATATATTATATGCCGGTTAGCTGTTGGTGTGTGTGGTTCTCCTGTATCTGAGCTGTGGGTGTGTGTGGTTCTCCTGTATCTGAGCTGTTGGTGTGTGTGGTTCTCCTGTATCTGAGCTGTTGGTGTGTGTGGTTCTCCTGTATCTGAGCTGTTGGTGTGTGTGGTTCTCCTGTATCTGAGCTGTGGGTGTGTGTGGTTCTCCTGTATCTGAGCTGTGGGTGTGTGTGGTTCTCCTGTATCTGAGCTGTTGGTGTGTGTGGTTCTCCTGTATCTGAGCTGTTGGTGTGTGTGGTTCTCCTGTATCTGAGCTGTTGGTGTGTGTGGTTCTCCTGTATATGAACTGTTAAAGTGTGTGGTTCTCCTATATCTGAGCTGTTGGTCTGTGTGGTTCTGCTGTATTTGAGCTGTTGGTGTGTGTGGTTCTCCTGTATCTGAGCTGTTGAAGTGTGTGGTTCTCCTGTATCTGAGCTGTTGGTGTGTGTGGTTCTCTTGTATATGAGCTGTTGGTGTGTGTAGTTCTACTGTAATTTATTCAGAAGTAAGCCTATGCGTTACAAAAGGTAAACTGCACCAGAACTTCTTTGCTACCTTTTTGACACATCAGGCGATCTAACCTGCACGTCATGATCATTTACATTGTTGAAATTAAAGACAAAGATCTGAAATGCCTTTGCCGCAATTTTGAATAAGACTGAAATGCACAAAATTGCATGTCCAAATGAGCAACTGTCATCTTACCTTAGCGAGAACTAGCAATACCTGAGAGTGCTGAGCATTTTCAGAGTGTATGCATTGTTAATAAGGAAAAATGATTGAGAATGAGTCAGGACTAATAAATGTTTTAAAAGGATTTTCTCCCCCGTCCTAATTCTGAGTTTGGGCAACGCCACAGCCCCAAGCAGTGACCTTCAACGGACAGCCCTGACAATGCTAGAGGGCGCTAGCGAGATAGTCCTCAGTGAATAGGAGTGAATGGAGGTGCATCTATGTTTAGAGCAGTTACTCATCCTCTTAAGCAGCATTTGACAAATCTATATTTGCCATGAAGAATAAAAATGTCATATCCATATTAAGATATATTAGAAACCAGTATAAATAACTCCAGAGGAAAACAATTCAACCCAACATTTAATCAATGTAAACATTAATAGGCTCCTTATTGGTGAAACTGTCGACACATGGTTGCAAAAACAATTTATTTGGCAAACAATAGTCACACCTGTTTTGTTTCATATTTATTCTATTAAGTTCAGGCAAATTATTTTAAAAGAACACAAAACACCTGTGTTCAGCAAACTAATTTGTAGCTTACCGATTTCACAAAGTTGAATTTGATGTTTAAAAACGGTTTTTTCCTGAAAATCCTCATAATATGAAAAAATAAGCACAATATGTTCAAGGGTTTTCATTCTTCATGGCACTGTGGTTATGTCCATCAAAATGTGGCTTAAGATGATAAATAGCCCAACTGCTCTAAACATGAAATGCAGCTAATTGACAAATCAACCGCTTGTTAAAATCCCAAGATAGCACTTGTGGTTGGAACAAGAACCTGCATACAGAGTGGGGCGCCAGGACTGAGTTCAAGAACCGCTGCGCTAACGTGTCACTTTACTACCGATTGCGCCCGAAGAACATCCCTTGGCACCAGGAATCTTCAGTTTGGTAGTATGTTACCTTTGGCTAACTTACATACCCTACGGCAATTATGTGAACACTATCACCATAATTACAGTTACTGCTTTTGTGTATTGCATCCCATATCAACACCCTCATAATAGAAGTGCCCAAGTCATTTTTTTCCCATTTTGAGATTTCATGCCTAACTCTCATTGATATAAAAATGCAAGTTTTTTGTGTTTTTCTCAAAACGACAAAAAAAATGACTTGGGAACTTTTGTTATGAGGGTGACGATATGCATTTTCCAAACAATAACAACAGAAGAGGTTAGGAGTGTCTATAAATAAAATTTGAATATGCGTCGTGGCCTACTACTGTCAAGTGGCTGGGCACATGCCATAAAGTGGCTTGTCACGCGTGACGTCTCTGATACTAGCACATTGTATTTTACTACAGTTGAAAGCCAGTGAAAGATCTGAAAATGAGCTTGAATCCATTTTCTCGACCCTCCGATATGAAAAACATAACAGAAATGGCCAGATTTTTTTTTCTTCCCCCATGAACATATAATTTTCAAAGCTACAATTCCATAGGCTCCTACTCATTCTGGGGTGTGTTTCCCAAAAATCACAGATAACTTACTTACATAATTGGAACCATTGAATGTGAATGGACAAACTATGTTAGCTGCTAATTTTGTTAGCAGCTACGCTTTTGGGAAACGCAGAGCTGGACTGTTCCGCATGTGCACCAGCTAAAACAGGACGCTGGGAGAGTGAGGGGTTCCCCCCGCCCGGAGTGCCTCTGAGACTCGCTGCAGTTACAGGCCCCAGGGGCAGCAGGCTGAGGGAGCATCGGGCAGCTCTGTCCAAGAGCTTATCTCTACAGCCTCATTTCCATTTCAACCATTCTCCACGGGTGCTCAGAGTCTGTAATGTTACAGATTTCCGTATTTTTAAAATTTTCCTCGTAAGAACAAATCTGGCACAAATACAAAATAATTTCGTGTGTGTGAAAAACTACATTTCCCATAAGTTCAGTTGATTGAGCCAATATGTGCTTTTGTACAAACTTAAACTCGTAGCCAATCAGAGCCTTTTGTTGGTGATTGCGAGCAATGAGAACCGACTACGTCAGGGGCTTGAAGCATAGACGTATAAAAAGATGGACGAAGCTACCGTGACGTCACCCATTGGTTTCAGCATACCAGAAAGGAAGCCTCGATTTTGGCAATTTGAATTGCGCCATGTTGTCATTTTGAAACCGGATGTGATTTCTATTGGACGAGAGCGAGAATCAAGATCCGGGGAGGGACGAGAGAGGTGGATCTGACCGTATAGGACGAGGACCAGAGGATAGCCACGCCCCTAAAGCATATTCTGGCTTTATCCTTTATTCTAGTCTACTTGGGACCATAATGTACAAAAATGAACATCATGATATATCGAAGGAGACTTGAAACCTGCTATAGCTACCATAAAATAATGTGAAAAATCATTATTTAAATGAAAAATCAGGTGGGAAAGTAGGTTCATTTTCTCATAGACTTCTATAGTATTGAACTTCTTTCTGCAACCACCGACGTCGCCATCTCCTGGCCATGAAATAGAATGTCATTTTACGGTACTTCCGCATGGACTTCATTTTTCAGACCAGGGTGCTGCGTCCATCTTTTTATACAGTCTGTGGCTGGAAGCAGAGTTATTGCGAAGCTGTAGTGGGAAACTCTCGGTATGCGTGACGCTGAAACGTAGGCTGATGTATAGTGTAGAACCCATTTTTATTTCGTGCAGATGTTGAGCTGTATCATCGATTCTCTCTTGCGTCACTCCCTTGAACCTCAGATGCAGCCCCCGAACACCGCGCCCAACATATTTCAACTGGTTAAAGGTTTCCTATCCATTCAAAATGTGTAGCTGATCATTTAAAATGTGAACCACAAATATTGTGTGCTTGTTTGGTGCTGTCCTGCAAATACTAAATAACAGCAACTCAGCGAACATTTTAGATCTTATATGACAAGTTGCTGTAAAGTTACGACGTTGTGCCGAAGTCTGCAATAGTGTAAGCTGCTTTTCCACCGAACGCGAAACTAATTTTTCGTGCGACAGATTACCTTCAAAGTCAATGCAAAAATGCGAATACACGCGAGTTCACGTGTATTCGCGTCTTTGCATTGACTTTGAAGACAATCTGTCAGAGTTGGGACCAAGTAATCATGTCCAAGTCAAATCAAGTAACTGGTCATTAGCTCAGACTCACTGCAGACGAGGGAGAGCAATGAGGAGTGAAAGGGGACAGGGGAACAATTAGTAGACAATGAGCTAACTAATTAACCAGCAGAGTGGGGAAAGCTGAGAGAGTTAAAAGCTTAGATACATTTAGGATCAGAAAGGGGTCAATGTCAACATGAAATGCAGCTCATGGCTCTCTCAGCTTTCCACACTCTGCTTGTTAATTAGTAAGCTCATTGTCTACTAATTGTTCCCCTGCCCCCTTTCACTCCTCATTGCTCTCCCTCGTCTGCTTTGAGTCTGAGCTAATGACCAGTTACTTGATTTGACTTGGACATGATGACTTGGTCCCAACTCTGCAATCTGTCGCGCGAAAAATTCATGTTGCGTTCTATGGAAAAGCAGCTTAACGTAGCTAGGTAGGTAGGAAGGCTCCATTGTTTTCCGTGGCCATTGCTTTTATGTAGCTAGCTTGCTTGAGGATGAGATTATGGATATCTTTCCAGATCGTGGACATAATCTACTTCGCTTGGCAACAAAGGAAGTTGCAGCTGATGATGGGGATGATGAGTTGTAGATGCCCTTATTACAATGATGTCAGGACTGTCAGTCACAGTTGATGTGGTTTCGATTGCATAGACTTGTATACATACAATTGATTTTTGTGTTACATTGATGCATGTATGAACATTCAATATTGTTCATTTTCTTTGTTTATGATGACTGGATGAATGTGAATGAAAAACAAATTGTAAATATAACTAACTACATTTCAGAATCATTGTATATATCCAGCTTAACATTCAGCCTCATTGTTAATGTAATATCAATTTCTTTGGAATGTTCAACATTACAGTTGCGAGAAATAAATACTTAACTTACCTAGTTACTTACGGATACATAAAACATAAAATCTCTCAGGTGGATTGTAATAGTGTTTTCAATCACTATATGGGCAATTTTACGGCAACCTAGGCTATCAACAATACTTCAAAAATGAGCAGTAAATACTACTTTATACTGGGTATGGCTGATGATGTTGATATGTATTTGGAAAAGCAGTTCATGAGCAATCATCATGACAAGTTTCAACAAAATCGGCTGAGTACTTTTCCTATAATGTCCAAATGTGTCCAAATGTTGGACGGAATATTGTCTCATAAAAATTTATCATTTACATGAACTGTAGTAGCTTTTGTTTGTGTGTGTCCACAGAAATGTTCTATCACAATACTAACAGATCGATGTGTCACAAAAAATGAATGCTATTTGCCTTGAGTGTGGAGCAACTATTTATTCAACTTTCATATTGTTTACTTTACGCTATTTTTTCCGTCCAACATGTCCACTCCGACACATTGGTCTATACCTATTGCCACAGCAAAGGGAAGCCCATTATTTTGCATGTATATAACAGGCATTATGAGGAGATATTCAGGAAATGTTCAATATTTTACATTGTTGGTACTTCCACCTGTTGTCAAGGTACCAAACATCTTCCGTCCAAATGTGTCCACTCCAACACATTTCTTGTTCTGCTTGTTGTGTGTCTTTAGTGTTGCTAAATATAAGACATTTTCTGTTTAATACACAGGCAAATACGCGATAATAATTTTAGTAACTATAAGTTTCTGAAAGGTCACATGCTTCATTGTTACATGTAGGCCAAGGCACAAGGTCCAGTGATTGTCCACTCCGACACAAGACATGAAAAAATATTTGGCTTCCAGCAAAAGTGGAAGACATTCAAGATGAATCAGCTACCATCAACTTTATGAAGCCCCCGGCTGGACAGAATCGTTTTGTATGGCCCACAAAGCCTGAAAGGGACACACTCCCTGTTCAAGAGATCCTAGCTATGTAGCCTGGATGATCTGCCCGCTCCAACTCCCAGACGACATTTTAGTCTCCCTGATAAAACATACATGGTTGCTGAAGCCACTATGGCCAGTTTAATGAAATGACTGCATCCTCGGGCAAAGTCGGAGATACCATGGATGATGTCCAAATGTTTGTCCACTCCGACACATATGGAGCGTGTTCAAATATTCCGTGTTAATGACATTCAAGGCTTAGTTCAGGGTTCTGATGTTAGAGATAATACTAGTAACTTTAAGGAGTTACAAGAGAACTGTCTTTGCAGTATTATTTTGCCTGTTTTGGAAGAATAACTTTAGTTCCTGGACATATTTTTTACATTTGGCAAGAAAGCAAAATTCTTTCTCTAAATTTTAATTAGCAGTACTTGGCATTTGCATAAAATATGATTTGGTGAACCTACTCTGCAAGATAGATGACCCAACACATGGTTAAAAGGTTTATTATGTAATTCTTGTTTCTTGCTGAAAACTTAATTTTCTCTATTGTTTATGATACATATAGACATGGAAGTGTTTTTGTATCAAATTTTGATGTTCAGGTGTTATTACAGATCAGCAAACCACAACATTTTGGTACGTACCATATACTGAGATGCTCAGTATTTTAGTCGTTGAATAATTTTTCGCAAGTAACTCAACTTTTGGTTGTTATTGCAAAACTGTCGTAACATCTGTAGCTTACTGACATTATTTTTTCATAAATATAAGATCTGTTGTTTTAATATCCACTGGAAGTAGCATAACAAAATGCATTTCAAATTTTGAACCCATGATACATGGATGGCCTAAGTTAGTGTGAAATTGCCCATATTTCCAGTCCTTATGTTAAAATTAGACAATGTTGAAATTTGCTCTGATTTCATGTTCCAAGTTACCTCAAATAACAATTTTGAAAACTGGAGGATGGACTAGGATTCAAATATGTTCAAGAGGGTTCAAACATGTAAAAAAAAGAAAAGAAAAATGTTCGATTTTTTCAAATTTTGTGTGAAGTTTAAAGAGGTAATCTCAGGGTAGATTTGTAATGTGAGGTAGATTGTAATAGTGTTTTCAATCATTAGTAAAAAAAAAAAAAAATTAAAGTTGGGAATGACTTGATATATATACATATATTATCTTGAAAAACATATTTTCTAGTTTCTTAGTACACAAGATCAAGTTGTTTGTGTGATTTTGTTGGCTTTTGTGCCTGAAGAATTCCAAAATGGTGATGTATTATAAATTTTTCTTTTAGTGCTCAGAATGCACCATTTAAAGCCTAGAAATAAAACATTTTCCAGGGGGCATTCCCCAGAGCCCACTAGAAAGGCTCGGGCCGTGATGTCAATACTTCCTCATTATATCCTGCCATGTGGAATTTCCTTATTTAAAAAAAAAAAATCTCTGAGCACCCCTGATCCTCTCCTTGCTGCTTGCTTCACCCATCAGAAAAAGCAAGACAAAAGAACAAGAAAAGATTGTGAAAATGAGCGTCCCTGAAATAACTTGAGCTCAAACATCAGGAGTCAGTTTGAATTTCAAGTGTGGATGTGTGACGTGGGGACGGGTCTCCACAAGCAAACAGTGCATGCAGCCCTCATGCAGAGATACTCCGCTGTAACCCCGAATAACGGTTTTATACTCCGCTGTAACCCCGAATAACGGTTTTATACTCCGCTGTAACCCCGAATAACGGTTTTATACTCCGCTGTATCCCTGAATAACGGTTTTATACTCCGCTGTATCCCTGAATAACGGTTTTATACTCCGCTGTAACCCCGAATAACGGTTTTATACTCCGCTGTAACCCCGAATAACGGTTTTATACTCCGCTGTAACCCCGAATAACGGTTTTATACTCCGCTGTAACCCCGAATAACGGTTTTATACTCCGCTGTAACCCCGAATAACGGTTTTATACACCGCTGTAACCCCGAATAACGGTTTTATACACCGCGGTAACCCCGAAAAACGGTTTTATACTCCGCTGTAACCCCAAATAACGGTTTTATACTCCGCTGTAACCCCGAATAACGGTTTTATACTCCGCTGTAACCCCGAATAACGGTTTTATACTCCGCTGTAACCCCGAATAACGGTTTGACACTCCGCTGTAACCCCGAATAACGGTTTTATACTCCGCTGTAACCCCGAATAACGGTTTTACACTCCGCTGTATCCCTGAATGACAGTTTTATACTCCGCTGTGTCCCTGAATAACGGTTTTATACTCCGCTGTAACCCCGAATAACGGTTTTATACTCCGCTGTAACCCCGAATAACGGTTTTATACTCCGCTGTATCCCTGAATAATGGTTTTATACTCCGCTGTATCCCTGAATAACGGTTTTATATTCCGCTGTAACCCCGAATAACGGTTTTATACTCCGCTGTAACCCCGAATAACGGTTTTATACTCCGCTGTGACCCTGAATAACGTGCAGAGATACTCCGCTGTGACCTGAATAACGTGCAGAGATACTCAGCTATGACCCTGAATAACGTGCAGAGATACTCCGCTGTGACCCCGAATAACGTGCAGAGATACTCCGCTGTAACCCTGAATAACGTGCAGAGATACTCCGCTGTGACTCCGAATAACGTGCAGAGATACTCCACTGTAACCCCCATAACGTGCAGAGATACTCCGCTGTAACCCCGAATAACGTGCAGAGATACTCCGCTGTGACCCCGAATAACGTGCAGAGATACTCCGCTGTGACCCCGAATAACGTGCAGAGGTACTCCGCTGTGACCCCGAATAATGTGCAGAGATACTCCGCTGGGTCCCCGAATAACGTGCAGAGATACTCCGCTGTAACCCCGAATAACGTGCAGAGATACTCCGCTGTGACCCCGAATAACGTGCAGAGATATTCCGCTGTAACCCCGAATACCGGTTTTATACTCCGCTGTAACCCCGAATAACGGTTTTATACTCCGCTGTATCCCTGAATAACGGTTTTATACTCCGCTGAAACCCCGAATAACGGTGTTACACTCCGCTGTAACCCCGAATAACGGTTTTATACTCCGCTGTAACCCCGAATAACGGTTTTATACTCCGCTGTATCCCTGAATAACGGTTTTATACTCCGCTGTAACCCCGAAAAACGGTTTTATACTCCGCTGTAACCCCGAATAAGGGTTTTATACTCCGTTGTAACCCCAAATAATGGTTTTATACTCCGCTGTAACCCCGAATAACGGTTTTATACTCCGCTGTATCCCTGAATAACGGTTTTATACTCCGCTGTATCCCTGAATAATGGTTTTATACTCCGCTGTGACCCTGAATAACGTGCAGAGATACTCCGCTGTGACCCTGAATAACGTGCAGAGATACTCCGCTATGACCCTGAATAACGTGCAGAGATACTCCGCTGTGACCCCGAATAACGTGCAGAGATACTCCGCTGTAACCCCGAATAACGGTTTTATACTCCGCTGCATCCCTGAATAACGGTTTTATCTTCCGCTGTAACCCCGAATAATGGTTTTATACTCCGCTGTAACCCCGAATAACGGTTTTATACTCCGCTGTATCCCTAAATAACGGTTTTATACTCCGCTGTATCCCTGAATAACGGTTTTATCTTCCGCTGTAACCCCGAATAATGGTTTTATACTCCGCTGTAACCCGTGCAGAGATACTCCGCTGGTTAACGTGCAGAGATACTCCGCTGTGACCCTGAATAACGTGCAGAGATACTCCGCCTGAATAACGACCCTGAATAACGTGCAGAGATAATAACGCGGCAGCTGCTGACCCTGAATAACGTGCAGAGATACTCCGCTGTGACCTGAATAACGTGCAGAGATACTCCGCTGTAACCCCGAATAACGTGCAGAGATACTCCGCTGTAACCCCGAATAACGTGCAGAGATACTCCGCTGTGACCCCGAATAACGGTTTTATACTCCGCTGTGACCCCGAATAACGTGCAGAGATACTCCGCTGTGACCCCGAATAACGTGCAGATATACTCCGCTGGGTCCCCCCTGATAACGTGCAGAGATACTCCGCTGTAACCCTGAATAACGTGAGAATACTCCGCTGTATCCCTGAATATTTAACTCCGCTGTGACCCGCGTGCAGAGATACTCCGCTGTGACCCGAATAATGGTTTTATACCCGCTGAATCCCTGAATAACGGTTTTATACTCCGCTGTAACCCGAATAACGGTTTTATACTCCGCTGTAACCCTGAATACTCCGCCCCTAACGGTTTTACCCGCTGTATCCCTGAATAACGGTTTTATACTCCGCTGTAACCCCTGAATAACGGTTTTATACTCCTGTAACTGAATAAATAACGTTTTTATACTCCGCTGTATCCCTGAATAACGGTTTTATACTCCGCTGTAACCCTGAATAACGGTTTTATACTCCGCTGTGACCCTGATCCGGTTAACGCTGTTTTATAACTCTCCGCTGTAACCCTGAATAACGGTTTTATACTCCGCTGTAACCCGAATAACGGTTTTATACTCCTGCTGTAACCCCGCTGTGAAATAACGTTTTATACTCCGCTTTATAACGGTTTATACGCTGAATAACGGTTTTATAATGTATCCCTGAATAACGGTTTTATATCCGCTGTATCCCTGAATAACGGTTTTATACTCCGCTGTATCCCTGAATAACGTTTTAGATACTCCGCTGTAACCCCGAATAACGGTTTTATACTCCGCTGTGACCCTGAATAACGTGCAGAGATACTCCGCTGTTTAACGCGTGCAGAGATACTCCGCTGTAACCCCAAATAACGGTTTTATACTCCGCGCTGCATCCCCGAATAACGGTTTTAATACTCCGCTGTAACCCTGAATAATGGTTTTATACTCCGCTGTGACCCTGAATAACGCAGAGATACTCCGCTGTATCCCTGAATAACGGTTTTATACTCCGCTGTGACCCCTGAATAACCCCGAATAACGGAGATACTCCGCTGTGACCCTAACGTGCAGAGATACTCCGCTATGACCCTGAATAACGTGCAGAGATACTCCGCTGTGACCCTGAATAACGTGCAGAGATACTCCGCTGTGACCCCGAATAACGGTTTTATACTCCGCTGTAACCCCGAATAACGGTTTTATACTCCGCTGTGACCCCGAATAATGGTTTTATACTCCGCTGTACCCCTGATAACGTGCAGAGATACTCCTCCGCTGTAACCCGAATAACGTGCAGAGATACTCTGCTGTGACCCCGAATAACGTGCAGAGATACTCCGCTGTGACCCCGAATAACGTGCAGAGATACTCCGCTGTGACCCGAATAACGTGCAGAGATACTCCGCTGCCCGAATAACGTGCAGAGATACTCCGCTGTGACCCTGAATAACGTGCAGAGATACTCCGCTGTGACCCTGAATAACGTGCAGAGATACTCCGCTGTGACCCCGAATAACGTGCAGAGATACTCCGCTGTGACCCCGAATAACGTGCAGAGATACTCCGCTGTGACCCCGAATAACGTGCAGAGATACTCCGCTGTGACCCCGAATAACGTGCAGAGATACTCCGCTGTAACCCCGAATAACGTGCAGAGATACTCCGCTGTGACCCCGAATAACGGTTTTATACTCCGCTGTAACCCTGAATAACGTGCAGAGATACTCCGCTGTGACCCTGAATAACGTGCAGAGATACTCGCTGTGAATAACGTGCAGATACTCCGCTGTGACCCGAATAACGTGCAGAGATACTCCGCTGTGACCCGAATAACATGCAGAGATACTCCGCTGTGACCCTGAATAACGTGCAGATACTCCGCTGTGACCCCGAATAACGTGCAGAGATACTCCGCTGTAACCCCGAATAACGTGCAGAGATACTCCGCTGTGACCCGAATAACGGATACTCCGCTGTAACCCCGAATAACGGTTTTATACTCCGCTGTGACCCCGAATAACGTGCAGAGATACTCCGCTGTGACCCCGAATAACGTGCAGAGATACTCCGCTGTGACCCCGAATAACGTGCAGAGATACTCCGCTGTGACCCGAATAACGTGCAGAGATACTCCGCTGTGACCCTGAATAACGTGCAGAGATACTCCGCTGTGACCCCAGAATAACTGTGCAATAATGTGCAGAGATACTCCGCTGTGACCCTGAATAACGTGCAGAGATACTCCGCTGTGACCCGAATAACGTGCAGAGATACTCCGCTGTGACCCGAATAACGTGCAGAGATACTCCGCTGTGACCTGAATAACGTGCAGAGATACTCCGCGTGACTAACGTGCAGAGATACCCCCGAATAACGTGCAGAGATACTCCGCTGTGACCCGAATAACGTGCAGAGATACTCCGCTGTGACCCGAATAACAGAGATACTCCGCTGTGACCCCGAATAACGTGCAGAGATACTCCGCTGTGACTCCGAATAACGGCAGAGATACTCCGCTGTGACCCCGAATAACGGTTTTATACTCCGCTGTGACCCCGAATAACGTGCAGAGATACTCCGCTGTGACCCCGAATAACGTGCAGAGATACTCCGCTGTGACCCCGAATAACGTGCAGAGATAATAACCGCAGTGACTCCTGAATAATATGCAGAGATACTCCGCTGATACTCCGCTGTGACCCTGAATAACGTGCAGAGATACTCCGCTGTGACCCGAATAACGGCAGAGATACTCCGCTGTGACCCGAATAACGTGCAGAGATACTCCGCTGTAACCCCGAATAACGTGCAGAGATACTCCGCTGTGACCTGTGACGAATAACGTGCAGAGATACTCCGCTGTGACCCTGAATAACGTGCAGAGATACTCCGCTGTGACCCGAATAATGTTTTAGAGATACTCCGCTGTGACCCGTGCAGAGATACTCCGCTGTGACCTTAATAACGTTTTATACTCCGCTGTGACCCAATAATAACGTGCAGAGATACTCCGCTGTGACCCTGAATAACGGCAGAGATACTCCGCTGTGACCCGAATAACGTGCAGAGATACTCCGCTGTGACCCCGAATAACGTGCAGAGATACTCGCTGTGACCCCGAATAACGTGCAGAGATACTCCGCTGTGACCCCCAAATAACGTGCAGAGATACTCCGCTGTGACCCCGAATAACGTGCAGAGATACTCCTGCCACCCCCGAATAACGTGCAGAGATACTCCGCTGTGACCGCCAGATACCCGCTGAATAACGCAGAGATACTCCGCTGTGACCCCGAATAACGTGCAGAGATATAACGTGCTCCGCTGTGACCCGAATAACGTGCAGAGATACTCCGCTGTGACCCTGAATAACGTAACCCGCTGTAACCCGAGATACTCCGCCAGACCCTGAATAACGTGCAGAGATACTCCGCTGTGACCTGAATAACGTGCAGAGATACTCCGCTGTGACCCCGAATAACGTGCAGAGATACTCCGCCAGACCCTGAATAACGTGCAGAGATACTCCGCTGTGACCCCGAATAACGTGCAGAGATACCGCGCTGTGACTCGAATAACGTGCAGAGATACTCCGCTGTGACCCCGAATAACGGTGCAGAGATACTCCGCTGTGACCCGAATAACGGTTTTATAGATAACCCCGAATAACGGTTTAGATACTCCTGTGACCCTGAATAACTGCAGAGATACTCCGCTGTGACCCGAATAACGTGCAGAGATACTCCGCTGTGACCCGAATAACGTGCAGAGATACTCCGCTAACGCAGAATAGATAACCCTGAATAACGTGCAGAGATACCGCTGTGACCCAAATAACGTGCAGAGATACTCCGCTGTGACCCCGAATAACGTGCAGAGATACTCCGCTGTGACCCGAATAACGTGCAGAGATACTCCGCTGTGACCCGAATAACGTGCAGAGATACTCCGCTGTGACCCGAATAACGTGCAGAGATACTCCGCTGTGACCCGAATAACGGCAGAGATACTCCGCTGTGACCCGAATAACGTGCAGAGATACTCCGCTGTAACCCGAATAACGTGCAGAGATACTCCGCTGTGACCCTGAATAACGTGCAGAGATACTCCGCTGTGACCCCTGAATAACGTGCAGAGATACTCCGCTGTGACCCCGAATAACGCGTGCAGAGATACTCCGCTGTGACCCCGAATAACCAGAATACTAACGTGCAGAGATACTCCGCTGTGACCTGAATAACGTGCAGAGATACTCCGCTGTGACCCGAATAATAACGTATACAGAGTGACCCCAAATAACGTGCAGAATATACTCCGCTGTGACCCGAATAACGTGCAGAGATACTCCGCTGTGACCCGAATAACGTGCAGAGATACTCCGCTGTGACCCGAATAACGTGCAGAGACTCGCTGTAATAACGTGCAGAGATACTCCGCTGTGACCCTGAATAACGTGCAGAGATACTCCGCTGTGACCCTGAATAACGCAGCAGAGATACTCCGCTGTAACCCCGTGACCTCGAATACTCGCTGTGACCCACGCAGTGCAGAGATACTCCCGCTAACGTGACCCGCTGAATAAACGTGCAGAGATACTCCGCTGTGACCCCTGAATAACGTGCAGAGATACTCCGCTGTGACCCGAATAACGTGCAGAGATACTCCGCTGTGACCCCGAATAACGTGCAGAGATACTCCGCTGTGACCCTGAATAACGTGCAGAGATACTCCGCTGTGACCCCGAATAACGTGCAGAGATACTCCGCTGTGACCCGAATAACGGCAGAGATACTCCGCTGTGACCCCGAATAACGTGCAGATATACTCCGCTGTGACCCGAATAACGTGCATAACGTTTATACTCCGCTGTGACCCCAAATAACGTGCAGAGATACTCCGCTGTGACCCTGAATAACGTGCAGAGATACTCCGCTGTGACCCCGAATAACGTGCAGAGATACTCCGCTGTGACCCGAATAACGTGCAGAGATACTCCGCTGTGACCCTGAATAACGTGCAGAGATACTCCGCTGTGACCCGAATAACGTGCAGAGATACTCCGCTGTGACCCTGAATAACGTGCAGAGATACTCCGCTGTGACCCCGAATAACGTGCAGATACTCCGCTGTGACCCCGAATAACGCAGAGATACTCCGCTGTGACCCGAATAACGTGCAGAGATACTCGCTGTGACCCGAATAACGTGCAGAGATATCGCTGTGACCCGAATAACAGACTCCGCTGACCCTGAATAACGCAGCAGAGATACTCCGCTGGGACCCCGAATAACGTGCAGAGATACTCCGCTGTGACCCCGAATAACGTGCAGAGATACTCCGCTGTGACCCTGAATAACGCAGAGATACTCCGCTGTGACCCCGAATAACGTGCAGAGATACTCCGCTGTGACCCCGAATAACGTGCAGAGATACCGCTCAGACCCCGAATAACGTGCAGAATACTCCGCTGACCCGAATAACGTGCAGACATACTCCGCTGTGACCCTGAATAACGTGCAGAGATACTCGCTGTGACCCTGATTAACGTGCAGAGATACTCCGCTGTGACCCCGAATAACGTGCAGAGATACTCCGCTGTGACCTGAATAACGTGCAGAGATACTCCAGACCCTGAATAACGTGCAGAGATATCTCCGCTGTACCCCGATAACGTGCAGAGATACTCCGCTGTGACCCTGAATAACGTGCAGAGATACTCCGCTGACCCTGAATAACATGCAGAGATACTCCCGCTGTGACCCCGCTGTGAATAACGTGCAGAGATACTCCGCCAGACCCTGAATAACGTGCAGAGATACTCCGCTGTGACCCCGAATAACGTGCAGAGATACCCGCTGAAATAACGTGTGCAGAGATACTCCGCTGTGACCTGAATAACGTGCAGAGATACTCCGCTGTGAATAACCCGATATAACGGTTTTTATACTCCGCTGTGACCCCGAATAACGCGTCCAGAGAATACTCCGCTGTGACCCCGAATAACGTGCAGAGATACTCCGCTGTGACCCGAATAACGTGCAGAGATACTCCGCTGTGACCCCGAATAACGTGCAGAGATACTCCGCTGTGACCCCGAATAACGTGCAGAGATACTCCGCTGTGACCCTGAATAACGTGCAGAGATACTCCGCTGTGACCCTGAATAATGTGCAGAGATACTCCGCTGGGACCCCGAATAACGTGCAGAGATACTCCGCTGTGACCCCGAATAACGTGCAGAGATACTCCGCTGTAACCCTGAATAACGTGCAGAGATACTCCGCCAGACCCTGAATAACGTGCAGAGATACTCCGCTGTGACCCTGAATAACGTGCAGAGATACTCCGCTGTGACCCCGAATAACGTGCAGAGATACTCCGCTGTGACCCGAATAACGTGCAGAGATACTCCGCTGTGACCCCGAATAACGTGCAGAGATACTCCGCTGTGACTCCGAATAACGTGCAGAGATACTCCGCTGTAACCCCGAATAACGTGCAGAGATACTCCGCTGTAACCCCGAATAACGTGCAGAGATACTCCGCTGTGACCCCGAATAATGGTTTTATACTCCGCTGTAACCCGGAATAACGAGTTTATACTCCGCTGTGACCTCGAATAACATGCAGAGATACTCCGCTGTGACCTGAATAACGTGAGATACTCCGCTGTGACCCGCTAACGCAGAGATACTCCGCTGTGACCCGAATAACGTGCAGAGATACTCCGCTGTGACCCCGAATAACGTGCAGAGATAGCTGTGACCCTGATAACTCCGCTGTGACCCGAATAACGTGCAGAGATACTCCGCTGTGACCCAGAATAAAGCTGCCCCCGAATAACGTGCATACTCCGCTGTGACCCCGAATAACGTGCAGAGATACTCCGCTGTGACCCGAATAACGTGCAGAGATACTCCGCCAGACCCGAATAACGCGTGCAGAGATACTCCCCCCGAATAAACGTGCAGAGAATACTCCGCTGTGACCCGAATAACCTGAATAGAGATACTCCGCTGTGACCCGAATAACGTGCAGAGATACTCGCTGTGACCCTGAATAACGTGCAGAGATACTCCGCTGTGACCCCAGATAATAACGTGCAGAGATACTCCGCTGTGACCCCGAATAACGTGCAGAGATACTCCGCTGTGACCCGAATAACGTGCAGAGATACTCCGCTGTGACCCGAATAACGTGCAGAGATACTCCGCTGTAACCCCGAATAACGTGCAGAGATACTCCGCTGTGACTCCGAATAACGTGCAGAGATACTCCGCTGTGACCCGAATAACGTGCAGAGATACTCCGCTGTGACCCGAATAACAGAGATGCAGTGACCCGATACTCCGATACTGTGACCCGAATAACGTGCAGAGATACTCCGCTGTGACCCGAATAACGTGCAGAGATACTCCGCTGTGACCCCGAATAACGTGCAGAGATACTCCGCTGTGACCCCGAATAACGTGCAGAGATACTCGCTGTGACCCGAATAACGTGCAGAGATACTCCGCTGTGACCCGAATAACGTGCAGAGATACTCCGCTGTGACCCGAATAACGTGCAGAGATACTCGCTGTGACCCCGAATAACGTGTGAGATACTCCGCTGTGACCCCGAATAACGTGCAGAGATACTCCGCTGTGACCCCGAATAACGTGCAGAGATACTCCGCTGACCCCGAATAACGTGCAGAGATACTCCGCTGTGACCCCGAATAACGTGCAGAGATACTCCGCTGTGACCCGAATAACGTGCAGAGATACTCCGCTGTGACCCCGAATAACGTGCAGAGATACTCCGCTGTGACCCCCGAATAACGTGCAGAGATACTCGCTGTGACCCCGAATAACGTGCAGAGATACTCCGCTGTGACCCGAATAACGCAGAGATACTCCGCTGTGACCCCAAATAACGTGCAGAGATACTCCAGCTGTGAGACCCAAATAACGTGCAGAGATACTCCGCTGTGACCCCAAATAACGTGCAGAGATACTCCGCTGTGACCCCAAATAACGTGCAGAGATACTCCGTTGTGACTCCAAATAACGTGCAGAGATACTCCGCTGTAACCCCGAATAACGGTTTTCGCAGCCTTGGTGCAAACAGCAGAGACTCCCCTCCCTCAGGATGTGCAACGCTCACCATTACAGCCTTTTAATCACACTCAAAACAGGAACAAACATTTATATAAACCAAATCATCTTTTTCACATATTTTCTTGGAGCAGGAACATATTTCTCTGTTCTCGAATCGACACGAATAGGATTAATTTATTTTGTCCTTTTTCCACCCCAAATGAAAGCGCTGGAATGGCTGCATTCTTTCAAACGCTCTTCCACATGTACACTTGCGCGAGCCGTCTGGCAAGCGTGAAGTTCCTCCAAACGGCGCATTTCCTGCCTCACCCCGTGATCAGCCCGGCCAATCACTAGCCTCACCCCGTGATCAGCCCAGCCAATCGCTAGCCTCACCCTGTGATCAGCCCGGCCAATCACTAGCCTCACCCCGTGATCAGCCCAGCCAATCGCTAGCCTCACCCCGTGATCAGCCCAGCCAATCGCTAGCCTCACCCCGTGATCAGCCCGGCCAATCGCTAGCCTCACCCCGTGATCAGCCCAGCCAATCGCTAGCCTCACCCTGTGATCAGCCCGGCCAATCGCTAGCCTCACCCCGTGATCAGCCCGGCCAATCGCTAGCCTCACCCCGTGATCAGCCCGGCCAATCGCTAGCCTCACCCCGTGATCAGCCCAGCCAATCGCTGGCCTACCATCCCACTGCGCACTGCTGCAGGCTGATCCCACAGCGGGGAAACAGCACCCCCACCAGGCCTGAGTCAATCTGAAACACTCACCTGCAAGAATTACTCTAGCCTGCGAGCAGGCTCTCTTGTTTTCGATGGGAGGCGCGAGTTGAGGAGCGGAGCGAAGCGAGTCGGCGACAGCATTGGGGAGAGGGAGTGAAAAGAGAGCCTGCACGAAAGCCAGGGTTTTGTGAGTGCCCCGCGTTCGTCCACGAACGCAGCATTCTGACTGGTCGAATTTGACAGCTTCCAAATTCAAATTTGACAGTTGAACACTCGCAGGGCTGGCGCTAGACCTGAAAATTCGGGGGCAATCATTGACAAAAATTAGTCCTGGCTAATTCTAGATGGTTTTCCTTTATTAACACGTTTTCCAATTCAAGAATAATCAAGTGGCAATTGAAGACACGGCTTCTCTCCCCCAGGCGATCTAACAGCGACAAAATAATGGGCTACATTCAGTACAGAAAAATAATTTAATTATAATTAGGTCTATGTACTGGCACTCATTTCAGAACTCTTCAGCGAATGAAGGTAATTTTGGTGACTAATATGTGGTTTCTACCGTTTATATTTTCCAATCGGACAGCTGTCTATTTTTTACAGCAAGTTGCGTGACCGTGCTGCAAAAACAGGTGTACATACTTTTCGCCGAAATTACCTTCATTCGCTGAAGAGTTCTGAAATGCCGCTCTCGCTGGGAAAAAAAATAAATAAATAAATAAATTATCGTTGCTGAGTACCAATGCATAGACCTAATTAGTCTAACCATGCCGACAGCTTGTTAAGGGCGGAATTCAAAAACCCCTGGCTTTCGTGCGGGCCCTCTTTTCCCTCCCCCTCCCCAATCCTCTCGCAACTCGCGCCTCCCATCGCAAACAAGAGAGCCAAAGCCAAATACTGTACAAACAAACACTGCAAGAGGCATTCCCATGGGGACAATACATTCAATTCCAGAAGTTTCTCAGATCTCCAGACAACTTTTTTTTTTTTTTTAACACATCCCATATGCTTTTGGGAAATAAACGGAACATTTTAAAGAGGACAGCAAACCCATCGCTTGACAAATCGCTCTCATTTAAATATTTAACTACAACAAATGTGTTGCTGGCATCAAATTCAGACTGAGCAGGTATTTTTCAAAAAGCAATAAAATTTCTCAGTTTGAAGATCTACTATGTTGTCTTCGTACTATTTTTAATAAAATGTATAGTTTCAGTGATTTGCAAATCATTGAATTCTGTTCTTATTTACCTTAGCGTCCTAACTTTTATGGAAATGGGGTTGTAAAATGTAAAGAATACGCAGGGTTATCGCTCTTGCTTTGGTCACCACCCTTCACACACAATCTTTCAGCAGCAGACGCTCCTTTGGACAGAGAAAAAAATATTATTACATTTATTTTGAGTCACAAAGAGAATGTACATGACATCACAACAAGGCGCGGTTGGGAAGGTCAGGTATGTCAGGGCGTGGTTAGGTATGTCAGGGCGTGGTCAGGTACGTCAGGGCGTGGTCAGGTATGTCAGGGCGTAGTCAGGTACGTCAGGGCGTGGTCAGGTATGTCTGGGCGTGGTCAGGTACGTCAGGGCGTGGTTAGGTGTGTCTGGGCGTGGCTGGGCGATCACAGTTTGGGTGTCCTGCTGAGCTGCCATCCCTCCATCTTGCCCACCTTGGTAAGCATGGCGACCATCCCGAGGCCCAGGCAAGCACTTACACCCGTCATGGCACTGTGACCTGGCAACCAGACACAGCACAAATTAACATTGCCAACCACCTCTATAAGAGTATTTAACACAACCAATTTATGTTATTTATCCTTTATTTAACCAGGTAAAAGACACATTGAGATTAAAAATATCTTTTCCAAGAGTGACCTGACCAAGAAGGCAGCATGAAACAGTTACACTAGAGGCACTGCGAGACTGCAAACCTCCGCCAAGGCAGCACAGTCCAAATCTTGCTGAATGGGAGCAAAGTTCAGTTATCGCGTGTCATAGGATTTCGAGACGGCTGCTGTGGCGGCCATATTGTTTGACTGATTGCGGTGAAAATCAACCGGGTCCATCCCTGATGTAATAGCGACTCACCCACAAAATTTCAGAGATAGTATATCCGTTCATTACTTTTTGAGTTATCTTGTTCACAAACAAACAAACGGTACCGATCACATAACCTCCTGCCAATTTTGTTTGGCAGAGGTAACAATAAAACCAACATTACAGTCAGACAAATACAACTATACACAGTATAAATGAATAATAAAACACAATTGGCAATATAAAAATATGAATCATTAATAAATAATAAGGAGGTATGCATTTTTTTTTTTTTTTTTTTTAAAGTTTTTTTGGGAATTTTTCCTTTATTTGACAGTTATACAGTGTAGAGAGACAAGAAAGTTGGGGAGAAGAATGGGGGAAGACATGCAGCAAATGACCTGGGCTGAAATCGAACCCAGGTTGCTGCGGGAAGGACACAGCCTTTGTGGTACGCCCGCTTAGACCGATGAGCCACCGGGGCGCTCCCAGGAGGTATGTATTTAAATTAAAAAAAAAAAAAAAAACCACTGTTTTCATCATAAATTAGGATTAGGCTCAATCACATTTACCAAGACTGTCAGATTCCTGCTCTTTTAAGATTGATTTGAATCTCCCCAAAGTAACCAGCTCTGGCAATTTCAGTTCCTTCTGCAAGTTATTCCAGGTGGAGGGGGCAGAGTATCGAAAAGAGTTTGTTCCTTGCTCTGTTCTAACCTTGGGGACCAACATCTGTACAATACTTCGCAACCACAGGCCATGTTGATCATTGGTCCAGCACATATATGAACAGAAATACAGAGGAAGTAACCCAAGCATTGATTTATACAGGGTCATTTCGTGTCAACTCAACCAGAGCCCCCCCCACATCAAAATTTTGATTTTGATGAAACTTCGCACATTTCAAGAGATATGCATGGGCAGTACTGAGGTCAAATATTTCAGCTCAATTATTGCTGGTTTCTGAAAGTTAGCCTATTTTAGGGAAAGGGGGAGGGGGGGTCAATTTTAACAAAATCGCCTTAATTTTGGAGGGAGTTTGAGAGCCTCAGATATGGATTTTCAGAGCTGACAGACCCACAAGTTTCATTTTGTCATCAGAAAAGTTGCAGAACTCTTGGCTTAAGCTACTTTTCTTTACTCAGTGTGTTTAGTTTACCTGTACTGTGGCCTGAAAAAAGCAAAAAACACCAATCATACTAATTTTTTCAAAATTCTATGTATTTATTACTCTGTAATTAATTAAGATAGAGCTCTGAGACTTGGTATGCAAACTGCCAGTCAACTCTCTGAAGACCACAAAAATATCAAAGTCACAATGGTTGTATTAAATGTTTTAATAACCGTGGAAGTTGGCTTCAGAATGAAAAGTGCGTATTTGGGTCATTATAGGGGGTATATATCTCAAAAGGGATACAAGTGATCAATGTCATATTTTTAGTGCTTAGACCATAGACCCCTGCATTTTCCCATAAATCTTCACCAGTGCCCCTGGACCTCTTGGATTAAAACAGCCCAAAACATGACTGACCCCCCCCCATCATATTTCACCATGGGTATGAGGTGCTTCTCCTTATGCAGAGGCTGTATCTGACTGAAATGTGCAATTCTGGTCTCATCTGATCAAGTAGGAGTGTCTTCGACTAAGGATTTTCATAGTCAAATCGGATTCGTCAGATTTTGCCCATAGTCGACTGATCGTCGAATTCGTTTTTTTCTTTTTTTTAAATAAATGAATACATATTTTGCATCACTGCACTTGACTCATCATGCTCCTAAAATGGCAATTCTCTGTGTCCGTTTCATTAATTACCATTTCATCTCGATAAAGGCTTACCCTGATCTTTTTTTTTTTTTTTTTTTTTTTTTTTTTTTTTAAATGTCTTCATACGTAACATGCTCTGTCTCGCTGCTCACTTCGCCTTTCCCTAACTGTGAGATTGCTTTCAGGGTCTTATTGATTTATATCAATAATTGACATCGGGGTAGCGAAAGCTTTTCAAAGTTAAAACTAATTTAAAACCATTTTCGGATCTCCATGTCGCAGGAGAGACTATGCGGGCTCGCCCTTCTGTCTATCGAAAAAGACGTTGCATCCAGGCTGGTTTATAAGGATTTAATTGCTGAGTTTGCGGCCCAAAAGGCAAGGAAAGTTACCATCACCTAATCAATGAATGGTGGCGAGAATCTGATGTTTTAAAGTTATACTGCAGCAGAGCGTTTGTGACTGACTAGTATGAGAAAATATACTGCATCGTAATCAAATGTTAAACTGTCGCGGGTGTCAGCGGATACTACGCCTTTGTTAATCTGAGATTTTTCCATAGAAATGAGTCAAAATAAGCGATTGTCACCAGTGAGTGTGAGCCATTAGGTATTAGTGTTTGTTTAATTATAATTAAATTGCACTGTCATACTTCAACATGCCTATATAAAGTGACAGCTGAGCTGATTTGATGATAAAAGCCAATCATTGTGCAGTCGATTTTTTTCCTTTGAAAGATTATGATATCCAAAAAAATCATAGTTGAAATTATTGCCACAATAATGCTGTTTTAGTCTAAAAATGCATGTCATTTCACCGGGTATAACTTGAACAGCTATGTGCTTGCAGCCTGACATGATTAATGCGCGTGCACGTGAGCAAGGCCTCGCGCATCAAGTCGGCACAGGGCCTCGCACCCCCCCTGCGACGGCGCTGACTGCAGTGGGTGATTTATTAATGTGTAGTAAGCATAGGTCTACTGTGTAAACGCACACGTCATTTTCAATTCTTTTGTAACAGAAATTAGGCTGATTTTGTATCAAAATAGGCTATATATAACGAAAACAAAGACATTCTATGTAAAGATTTATGCTCAGCTGCCTCGACACCCCCATGTAGTCAGAATGGTACGATCTTGGTCACATAACAACATTTTCCAAAGATTCGACTACGAGGTTGCTCGGCGAATCAGACTCCTCCGAATCGAATCGTCGAATAGTGGACTATTCCAGATCACCCCTAGATCAAAGCACCTTGTTCCAGTCATAATTTAAATGAGGATCGGTAAACTCCAAACGCTTGCTTCTGTGTCCTTTGGCCAAAAAAGGCTTTCTTCTGGCAACCCTTCCAAAGCACCTGCGGTTGTGGAGGTGTCGCCTAATGGTGCTTTTTGAAACCTGGTGACCCTAAGGTTTCCCCAAGGTCTGCTATTCCTTCACAGTGTCCTTGGGGTTTTGGTTGCCTCTCTCACCATCCTCCTCAGTATCCTGGGGGGCAAAATGCAGTTGCGTTTTCTACCCTTGAGGTTTTCAATAGTTCCATATCTTTGGAATTTTTTAATAATTGCTCTGACAGAGCTCAGTGGCATATTCAATTGTCCTCATTAGCAGATTCACACCAACTTCTAAGGCCATCCATGTCTCATGGGGTCAAAATTTGAAATGCATTTTGTTATGTTAATTCCAGTGGATATTAAAACAGCAGGTCTTATATTTATGGAAAATTAATGTCAGTAAGCTACAGATGTTACGACAGTTTTGCAATAACCGCAAAAAGTTGAGTTACTTGCGAAAAATTATTTACTCAACGACTAAAATACTGAGCATCTCAGTATATGGTACGTACCAAAATGTTGTGGTTTGCTGATCTGTAATAACACCTGAACATCAAAATTTGATACAAAAACACTTCCATGTCTATATGTATCATAAACAATAGAGAAAATTAAGTTTTCAGCAAGCTCTATCTGCAAATTTTGAAAATGGTCATGCAAACTGTTTGAGTATGCAAATTACACAATAAATTGCATAGTTATGTCCAAAGTCAAACACCTGACCCATCTGTAGGTGCTCCTACTTTTGTCATAGGCAAAATAGTTTGGCATCAATTGCCTCAACAACAATTTTAGTTCATTTGTGCCGGAGTGGACATTTTTAGGACATAAACAAGAATTACATAATAAACATTTTAACCACGTGTTGGGTCATCTATACTGCAGAGTAGGTTCACCAAATCATATTTTATGCAAATGCCAAGTACTGCTAATTAAACCTTAGAGAAAGAATTTCGCTTACTTGCCAAATGTAAAAAGTATGTCCAGGAACTAAAGTTATTCTTCCAAAACAGGCAAAATAATACTGCAAAGACAGTTCTCTTGTAACTCCTTAAAGTTACTAGTATTATCTCTAACATCAGAACCCTGAACTAAGCCTTGAATGTCATCAACACGGAATATTTGAACACGCTCCATATGTGTCGGAGTGGACAAACATTTGGACATCATCCATGGTATCTCCGACTTTGTCCGAGGATGCAATCATTTCATTAAGCTGGCCATAGTGGCTTCAGCAACCATGTATGTTTTATCAGGGAGACTAAAATGTCGTCTGGGAGTTGGAGCGGGCAGATCATCCAGGCTACATAGCTAGGACCTCTTGAACAGGGAGTGTGTCCCTTTCAGGCTTTGCGGGCCATACAAAACGATTCTGTCCAGCCTGGGGCTTCAAAAAGTTGATGGTAGCTGATTCATCTTGAATGTCTTCCACTTCTGCTGAAAGCCAAATATTTTTTCATGTCTTATGTAGGAGTGGACAATCACTGGACCTTGTGCTTGGCCTACATGTAACAATGAAGCATGTGACCTTTCAGAAACTTATAGTTACTAAATTTATTATTGCATATTTGCCTGTGTATTAAACAGAAAATGTCTTACATTTACCAACACTTAAGACATACAACAAGCAGAACAAGAAATGTGTTGGAGTGGACACATTTAGACGGAAGATGTTTGGTACCTTGACAACAGGTGGAAGTACCAACAATGTAAAATATTGAACTTTTACTGAATATCTCCTCATAATGCCTGTTATATACATCCAAAATAATGGGCTTCCCTTTGCTGTGGCAATAGGTATAGACCAATGTGTCGGAGTGGACATGTTGGACGGAAAAAATAGCGTAAAGTAAACAAAATGAAAGGTGAATAAATAGTTGCTCCACACTCAAGGCAAATAGCTTTCATTTTTTGTGACACATCGATCTGTAAGTATTGTGATACAAAATTTATGTGGACACACACAAACAAAAGCTACAACAGTTCACGTAAATGATAAATTTTTATGAGACACAATATTCCGTCCAATATTTGGACACATTTGGACATTATAGGAAAAGTACTCAGCCGATTTTGTTGAAACTTGGCATGATGATTGCTCATGAGCTGCTTTTCCAAATACATATCAACATCATCAGCCATACCCAGTATAAAATAGGATTTACTGCTCATTTTTGAAGTATTGTTGATAGCCTAGGTTAGCGGAAAATTGCCCTTAACCGCAACAGGGAGCGCTGAATCAGATCGCTGTCCCTAGGTAAGATCGCAGAATTATGCCAGAGAGTGTAAGGCGAATGTCCATCGAATATCCACACGAAACTAACTTTGCAGCGGTATTCAGCTTTATCAAATACTGCGCTCCCATCCATGTTTTCTGTGTTGCGGAAATCACCGGACTCCTCAATAATGCCAGTCATGAGACTTCGAACATCACAACTGTCACAATCATGAGAGTCTTTCTGATCTCCGACTACGCACGGCCTTTCAGAAGGGCATCACTTTCGATTTTGTTTATATTCTTCACACAAATCTTACTCTGAAAAAACACAAGAACACAACACTGTTCTCTAACCTATTTCTTCATCAGTTGGCCACCGAAGAGAAGTTAATTTGACGCCAGGCATGATTCTGTGCCATGATAGAGGCCTTGAATGTAACAAATATCAAATAAGGATCAACATGCCTGACTGCCTGAGGACCGCGAGCGGCGCAATTGATTACTCCTCGCAGCTGGAATTCACAGGTGCTACGGGGCATGAGCGCCATCACACCCTTCAAAAGGCTCGCGTCATGCCAGGATTATGCATTCGGCTGCTCTTATTGTGAAATGGGGACTCACTGCGTGCTCCCAGGAAGACACCAGAGGCACAGCCGCCGATGAAGTAGTTGAGGGGGTCGTCGGGGGCGTCGCGTGCCTGTGCGCTCAGACAGGTGGCCATCCCAAAAATGGCCCCTAGAGTGGCTGGAAGGAGCAAAAACACTGCTCAGTCTCCTACATAACCATACAAGCGCACAAAAACCACACAATCGAACAAAAACTGTACAACAAGCACACAACAACCACACAAGCATATAAAAACTGAACAACAAGCACAAAAAATCCACATAAGCATATAAAAACTGTACAAGCACACAACCACACAAACATACAAAAGCTGTAAAAGCACACAACAACCACACAACCAAACAAAAACTGTACAACAAGCACACAAAAACTACAAAACCATACAAAAACTGTACAAGCCCACAACAAACCACACAACCATGCAAAAACTGTACAACAAGCACACAAAAAACTACAAAACCATACAAAAACTGCACACGCCCATAAAAAACACCCAACCATGCAAAAACAGTACAAGCATAAAAAGCCACACAACCTTACAAAACTGTACAACAAGCACACAAAAATAACACAACCATATAACTGCCCAGCAAACATACAAAAACCAAACAACTATACAACTTCACGGCAAGCACACAATATGACAACCATACAACTGCACAACAAGCATACAAAAACCATGCAACCATACAACTGCATTAAAGAGAATCCGTATGACAATACGAAAACTGTGCAACGAGCACACTACATACACAACTGCACAAAAAACATAAAACCCACACAACCATACAACAACTGTACAACTAGTGCAAAAACCACACAAGCATAAAACTGCACAAAAAGCACACAAAAACCACAGAGCCATACAACAACTGCACTGCAAGCACCCAGACTCGATACAACAACCATGTAACAATAATGCAGAAAAAAACCATACAACTACAAAAAAACATTAAGGAACAAGAGATACAACCCAATAAGTACTCAACACAAAAAGTACACTTAAACAACACAAACACAGAACAGCACTGCAAGCACACAAAAACCACAAAACCATACAACTGTGCGGTAAGTTATCAAAAACCACACAACTGCACAACAAGCACACAAAGACCAGGCGACCATAAACCCACACAGCAAGCGCATAAAACCACAGCCATACAAGAAGCATGCAACAAGCACGTAAAAAAAAGCACGAAGGAAACCACAACCAATCATCATCAAGTTCTCTCGTTACAACACCAGAGATGCCATATATCGTGCGCGTTCTAAGCTGAGAGGTTCGAACATTTACATTCACGAGGACTTAACCTTCATGCAACAAGCCATCGTGAATGCGCTTCGAACAAAGGAGAAAGTCAAGAAAATATGGACTCTGGACGGAAGGATCACGGTTCTGACGGACGATGACAAAAAGGTCTCTGTCTTTTCCAAAGGTGACATTGAGAAGTTTAGGTAACCTCCTTTTCCCCATTTCTATAGATTTATGAACATGTCTGATTAACTCATTAATGTCTGTTAAATATCCATGCACATTGTGTTGTAAATCCGTTCGTTCTAATCAAAATGCTATTTTATGTGTAATCTGTGAAAGATGGAGCCACACTACTTGTGGCAATATCATCAATGATATATTTTATTCTACAGATAATTGGATTTGCACATTGTGTATTTTTCAACAATTGCCATTTAATCTTCAGGAAACTGAAGCTGACACTTTCTCACATGTAGACACTGAGCCTTATGTAATTAGAAACATTCAAAATGTCTCTCTGGGGACTGTATCATGTAACTTTCCCAAAGACAGAGGGGTAAAGGTTGCTTATTTGAATATAAGGAGTTTAAGAAATAAGAGGGATAGCCTTGATCTGTTCTTACAGAGTAATCCCTATGATATTCTTTCTCTTTCCGAAACATGGTTACGTAATGACTGTCCTACAATTATGTTTTACATAGATGGATACAAATTTGAAAGAAAGGATCCAGTAAATGGTGAGACCCTTGGAGGTGGAGTTGGTTGCTACATTAAAGAAGGTCTTATGTATGTCAGGAGATTTGATCTGGAAATGGATGAAATAGAGATAATGTGGATTGAGTTAAAGATAAAAAATCGAATACCATATTTTGTTGGCATTGTATACAGAAAACCAGCTTGTGGTATGTCTTTTTTTCAATCAATAGCTGAACAATTAGAAAAAATATATTCTTTGTCAGATCATATCCTCCTCCTTGGAGATTTTAATGCAAATATGTTAACCAAAAATAATTTGTCATCGAAAATCTACCAGAAATGCGACTCCTTTCAGATGTCTCAAGTTATTGCTCACCCAACTCGCATAACGCCGAATAGCTCAACTCTCATTGACCTTATTCTCCTTTCAAATTCACTTGGCTCTTTGTATTCTGGTGTACAATCTGTTGCACTAAGCGACCATTCATTGGTGTATGTTATATTGAAGGAGAAAAATATCAGGGTTTGCCCAAAAATTTTACACTTTAGATCTTTTTGACAGTTCAACGCTAACTGCTTTGTTGACGATTGAAAGAAATACAATTGGAAAAACTTTTATGAAAAGACCGATATTAATGACATGTGGAGTGAATTCAAGAATATATTCGAAAGTGTCAGTAATGTTTATGCTCCATTTATCAGTGTTAGGAGGAAAAGAAGACGCGTACCTTGGATCAATGATGAATATGTGGAACTGGCTCAGGATAGAGATTATTATAAAAGTCATTTTCAAAAACAAAACAGGCTCATTTCTGGGAAAAATATAAGAGAGCACGTAATAAACTGAATAATATGAATAAGATGTTAAAAAGGAAATACTATCCACACAAGTTATCGCAAGTTGGTCACGATACGAAAAAGAAATGGAATAACTACCAAAAAAAAATGATATATCTCACTTCCAGATCATGAATAATGGAAATCTTGTAACTGACAAAAGACAAATATCGAATATATTCAATGTAAAATTTAACAATGTACTTGAAGATTTGACTGCGAACAGAAAGCAAACTATTATTTTAAACTGTTCTCAAAACCTTATTGATACCCCAACGCAGTTCTCTTTTCTTACTATAACTGCTGCATTTGTTTGTAAAGAATTGCAATGTTTGAATTGTGAAAAGGCAGTTGGCATAGATAACTTACATCCAAAATTGCTTCAGTTGGCAGCAACAATAATATCGGAGCCATTGGCATTCTTATTCAATCACTCACTCAATGTGAAACAGGTCCCGATAGAATTTAAAACTGCTAAAATAATACCAATTTATAAAGGGGGAGACACATCCCAGGTCAATAGTTATAGACCCATTTCACTTTTACCTATACCCGCCAAGATCCTAGAGAAAGCCATACACTCCCAGCTGTATAATTATTTGAATACCAATAACCTGTTGACCCAGGTACAATCGGGGTTTAGACCTATGCATTCAACTCAGACCTGTGTCACTGATATAACAGATTATTCATTACGTAACATGAATTCAGGTCTAGTCACAGGTGCTTTATTTCTCGACCTTCGAAAGGCATTTGATGTTATAACACACTCTTCCCTTCTACAAAAACTGCCTTTCTATGGTATTAGAGGAGGAGAGCTAGATTGGTTTCATTCTTATCTAACCAGGAGAAGGCAATGCGTATCCATTGAAAGCAACATGAGCGAGTTTCTTATTATGAAGTCAGGTGTGCCGCAGGGCTCTACGCTTGGCCCATTATTGTTTAGTTTGTATTTAAATGATATATCATGTATTACATTAGATACTTCTATCAAGATGGCTTTGTATGCTGACGACACAGCAATATTTTGTGCAGATAAAGATTTAAATACAGTAGAGTCAAAATTACAATCACAGCTCAATATGATAGATCATTGGCTACAATATAATAATATGTTTTTGAATTATGAAAAAACCAAAGTTATGATATTTGGGTCTAATAAGAGAACCAAAAATATAAGTGTATCTTTGTTTTACAACACGCATGCCCTAGAGGCAGTGAAAACATTTAAATATCTTGGGGTAGTACTTGATAATACACTGACTTGGTCAAGCCATGTTGATGCTATAATCAAGTAAGTCTCTCGGTCCATTGGTTGTATCCGTAGAATAAAAACATGTATCGCTCGTAAGAACAGGGTTGTATCCGCAGAATAAAAGCATGTATCACTAGTAAGAACAGGGTTGTATCCGCAGAATAAAAGCATGTATCACTAGTAAGAACAGGGTTGTATCGGCAGAATAAAAACATGTATCACTCATAAGAACAGGGTTGTTTCCGCAGAATAAACGCATGTATCACTCGTAAGAACAGGGTTGTATCGGCAGAATAAAAGCATGTATCACTCGTAAGAACAGGGTTGTATCGGCAGAATAAAAGCATGTATCACTCGTAAGAACAGGGTTGTATCGGCAGAATAAAAACATGTATCGCTCGTAAGAACAGGGTTGATCTGTATTATGCCCTTGTCTTGCCTCACATTGACTATTGTTGCACAATATATGGAAACTGCACTAAAGCAAACTTAAAACGAATCCAAACACTTGAAAATAGATACGCAAAACTTGTCTGAGATGCTGATCACTATACATCCAGCTCCTTTCTTCTAAATACATTAAAATGGCAGTCAGTAGAACAGAGGATAAAATACCAGCAGTGTGTTACAGTATATAAGATCTTGCACGGCTTAGCACCCTCGTATCTAGACCAGCTAATTATAAAACGACCTGTCTTTTATATTACCCACCATGCAATTAATTGCCCATTATTTCTACCAACACCGAGAACAGATTACGTGAAGAAATCCTTTTCTTATACTGGCAGTCAAGCATTTAATCATCCTCCTTGCTCAGTGCAATCTAGCTCTTCACTTAATGTTTTTAAACGAACGTGTCATTTTTAAATGATGCTTGGTGACCGTCCAAGTGAAAACACAGGAATTACTTAAGCTGATACGTACTATACTATACTATAGATCGTGAGTGGGGGGGACCTCACTCATTCATTCAATTTCACCAGTTCTCTTTGACGTGTTTCTGTGTGAGCAACCCTCCAGACTAACTTTTGGACCTAGGAGCGCATGCGCTCCCAACCTGAAAAAGTTGGGCGCGCAGGCCAAAATTTAGGCGCGCAGGCCAAAACTGTGGTCACGCAAAGTACCATGATACTTTTCTGAATATTTACAAGCTCAAATAAAGATACCTGAACAGACTATCAGTTGTTGCTGCATTTATTTAAGAAACATTATCAGAAAGCACTTTGTGAACTGAAAAGTAGATATTGATGTTCACAAGAATGTTTGAAAAATGTATAGGCTAAATACAGTTATCATTTTGGAGAGTTATCATACAAGTCTAAATGTACGTACAAGTCTCCATTTCTCCAAGGGACAACTTTTCATCAAACCCTCCCCAGTACATAAACTGAATCATTCATAGAAAAATTATGGCCAAATTTAGATGAGCACCCCCCAAAAACCAACATATGGGGATAAATCAATGAATAACTCCCAATTATCACAGTGCTAGTTCTAAAATTTATAACTGTTATTGTTGCTGCCATCCCAAGGAACAATTTGACACCAACCATGGCTTAATTGCTTTGAAAATATGAGACCCAGGAGGAATTGAAGCCGTAAAAAGCATAATCTGGCTACATTTTTTCATCACAAATTGAAAGTTTAACATTAAAATTAATATAGTTCACAAAGTGACCCACCCCAAATATTTGGTAAAAAGTAGGTGCAGTATGCCAAGTTCGTTAGCACAAAGTTTCAAGAAATTCTTTCACCGGTAACAATGTATTAGGACGACTTATTATAATAATAATTATTATTATTTACCAGTTTTTATTTAAGCTATGTAGATTTTGCACATTTCAAAGGTAACGGAAACGCACACAGAGAGTGAGGGCGATGTCCGGCGTTATTAGCCCCAAAAACAGTCTGCTTCGTGACCGTACACTGTTAAGTGACACAGACTCATATTTGAGGCATTGCGCTGATAAGCCTATGGTCGTCGCTGGAATACATTGGACAGGCGTCACCAGTTAGTTTTTGAATCAGTTTTGAACATTTGTTGCAATCGACAAAACACTATTCCTCTGACAGCTGGCCAATTATCGGAACCCCAAAGAAAACGGACTATAAATCTATAAGAACCGCAGCTTTTCTCATTTTTATCGTACTCTAATGAAAATAAATAATCTTGCACTTTCGGACCAACCAGTCACCGATTTCATGCATACTGCATGAATAATCATGTACATGCGGAACTTCAGATCAGAGTGGAAGTGCGCATCCAACCTAATCCATCAGGATATAAGGTTAGCGATTGACATTGAAACGCTAAATAAAACCATTCGCCACTGGACGCAAGCACCCATAGCTGGTATCAACAAGACTCAAAACTGTGTCACGAACAGTCTACGGTCACGAAGCAGACTGTGTGTTTGGGCTAATAACGTCGGACATCGCTCTCACTCTCCAGGTGCGTCTCAATTTCCCTTAGAAATGCGCAAAATCTAAATAGCGAAATAAAAAAAACGGAAATGAGAACACTTTCTGATATCATGAAATTTGCTCTCCGATCTGCAGTATTAGTCACCGAAGCCAAGGCCTAATACGTAGACTATTGGACTTCTGCAGCAGACCAGCTAGTGTACTTGTAATTTCGCGTATTTTGGAGCATTTGCATCGTTATTGTCAGACAAGGTTTTACAATTTTGCAGCGCGCACAACTCAGCTGACAGTGCCAAGGTCGAATGCTTCGCCATGGAGCCCCGGTTGATTTCATATAGAATGACCCAGCAGACAAAAACCTGTTGGCACCACTAGGGAACGCAGAGTTGAAACAAACGTGTCAACAGGGTCTGAAGTGCTGAGGAATGTTATCTTTCAGTGGAACAATAGCCGAAACATACTGTATTAAAATTTTCTTCTTGACTGTTTCATAAGAGTATAGCTCATATGCTGTTTCACTTTAATTTGCAAAATAACAACCAAATGAACTAATCAAAAAAATATGCCTTTCAGGGTTTCCTCCAGGATTTTTTGAAACTGTGGCGGAGGGCTTCAGCGTCGGGTCAAAACTCAGCATCATCAGGTGTGGCCAGTTTTCATTAATCAGCACGTAGGCGATGTAATAATTGAAGTCTATGTGCACGGAGGTTTATCACGCGCGTCACGGCGGATTTCACCACTAGTAACATGGAAATCAATTATGACTCCGGACTTCTCACGCTTTTCTTTACTCAGGGGTTGAAAGCAACGGAATTGCATAAAACGTTTCAAATGGTCTTATTTCATTTAAACAATTTGAACGATCGTGAAACACATGCATAGCGTTGATTGAATAATTGCTGACTACGGCACGGGAACATGAATATGCCACTAAGTCTCACGCCGACTGTGGGAGAGTTGGGAGCCCTGCAATTAGGTAGAGCAGGATGTGCTCACAGCAAACACACTAGTTAACATCGTAGTTTATCGTTTTGCAAAGTGAACAAAAAAATTTTTCTCTAATCGTTGCACACATTGCATTAAAGGGCATCTAAATTCGATTCCCATTGTTTTTGTTTATCAGTCAATCAGCGAGCCGCACCTGCGCAAACGAACCGAAATAGATTATCTACGCATGTACACAAAACATTGGTTTATATGAATGAAATTGGTCATGTGACAATGCAAGATGTCAACAAAAGCAAGTGATTTGTTTGTAAACATTGGACGTTCAGCGTCCCGTCTGAGAATCGACTTTAGATGCCCTTCAAGAAGAAAGCAGCGCGTTTTACTGCCGATGGCTAATTTTTATTCATAGGAAAACGTGTTCATCAAGCAAAATGATTGACAACTGGTGAAGAATTATTGATTGTCCGTAGGATTTTTGGAGTTTATGTAAAGTCATTTTACACAGGCGTGGCGGCTTTTATTTTGCTGTGGCGGTGCGCCACGATTAATTACATGTAGCGGAAACCCTGTCTTTCAGGCGTGAATTTGTGCACCAATGTGCCATCTTTCATAATTCGCACCGTGTCCCTTTGAAATCCATGCTAGAGCACAGCTGGACCATTCCTTATACAGCCACAGGGCTCAGCAGACATGATGAAATGGGTGTCATGGAGAGGGGGCAGGGGGTTACCCATGGTGACGGTGCCTTTAGTGGCCGTCTGCACAGCTTGGAGGGCGGAGTCAGGCTGGAACGCAACAATGTGATAGGCGGAGCCAACAAGTCCTGCAGAGAAACAGAAGGGACAGATGGAAACATAAGCAGGTACGCACATGCACACAGGGTTATTTCCTGGCTCTCAAACACATTAGACACATGATGATGCGCATGTATCAATTTTCAAATTGATGAAGGTCTTTACATTAAATATTAATCAGTGTCTCCCGCTTGACCCCCTGGGCATTTCCAGCGTTACTCACGTTACATTTACTGCATTAGGCTGTAGTAAAAAATTGTTTCACTACTTATTCAATGGACCGAACTTCAAAACTTCTACATTGTGGCGACCTCTGACCATAATCAACTTTACTAGAGAAAACCCAAAATGAACTAGGGCTGGGTATCGTCAAGGACTTCACGATATGATATGTACCTCGATACAGTGCTGGACGATTCGATACATACCTCGATACAGTTCCGTACGATTCAATGCGATAACGATACCGATACAATAACGATATATGCCATATATTGCAAAACTCATCATTTTTTGAAATAGTAAAAATGGTGCTGAGAATACAACTTTCTGTGCACGACTTACGTAATCTAGTAATAGGTTGGTACATCTCAATATATTGGTAACTGAGTCGACAAACTATATTGAATAATTTTTTATGTTCAAATTTATTTAAGATAAAGTGCATATTTCTTATAACATTACATTCGTTTTTCGCTGTAAAAATGAAAAGTGCATGGTATCTTCAGTAACTTAAACCATAGCAGCTCAGGGAAAAAAATAAAATTTCCCGCTAAACTGAACACTGAATAACATGAAAATTAAGTGCATGTAAAAGTATCATTCTCACTTTCATATTCACTGTAAATATGAAAAATGTGCCTTAGGCCTCAGCTAATGTACAGAAGATTACAGAGTCATTACTGGCTGGGGAAGCTACATCGCCGTTGCGATCAGAGGGAGTATCGATATTAGGGGCTCGAATATCGATACTGTATCGCTTGTTATTGCATCAATTTATATCTATATATCGATTTTTTAGCACAGCCCTAAAATGAACCCCTCAATAGTTATGCCAGCGGACTGGATTTTTACAGAGTTACTCACGTTACTCAAAAGTAACATGTTTTTTTTCACTTAAGTTTGGTCAAATCTTCTTGATCAATGATGCTTTACAGAATACATTGGATGATATATGTTTGAACCTTTATTTCTGGATATTCTAACACAACCAGGATTTCAACTTAATGCAACAGTAATTTTCTGCAATGGGCCCTTAAGACAAAAAAGACCTGTTACTCAAGTTACGTTACTCACGTTACAAGTAGGTTTTAAGTATCTGGAGGCTCATCATACTGCATTTTACTGATCATTCACAATGTTTCAGCCATGGCAGCCATTTCTATTCAAGATTTCCAATTTCTACGGCCCCAGTCTGCAAGTCCATCCTCCACCCACTGAGTCCCTTCTCCTCTCCCCCCCAGACAAATGTCACACTCATGGCCCTTAGTTTCTCAGAACAACCAGTAACATTTTTTTCTCGTAATTCAACCAACCAATTAGTCTCTTCATAACTTCAGTATGTGAATGATGTCAAACGTTTATAGGAGCACCACAAACATTCGGTTTGCCTCAGACCTTCAGTTTCTTCTGAACCAGACACCTGGATCCACTAACAATACAGCCATACATACATTGTATTGCTATTTCATATTTGAATTATCAGTGGTCATGTTACACTTCAGCAGGAATTGCCCCCCTCATATTCAGCTGATTTTTTGTACAATAACTTCAGTATATTTAATAAAGCCATGCAAAAATTCAGCTTCATATTATTGATATTTTCAGAGTTACAGGTCCGTGAATTACATAGCGGTGGGTGGGTCATATTTTCACACTTTTTAATTCACACTATTTTTTCCAGCTTTTTTGAGCCCTCATAACTTCATAAGTGCAAGACACAGGCACACGAAATGTTCACTGAAGAAACATACATTTGAGTCCTGTTTATTCTGCAACCAAATCAATTTTACATCCACTCCACGTATCACAAAAGCAAAAATCATTTTTTAGTACGATTTTTTTTTTCCATAACCAACTTTGAACATCCATATCATTTTTTCAAAGGCAAAACTGCACCAGTTTAGTACCTATAACATTGCATAAAAGAAACAAGTATTACTGGGGATGTGTCATCTGTTTTATGAAAATTCACTGAAGAAAACTTTAAAAAGTGCATTTTTAGTAAACTTTCGGGTGAGATATCACCGTGTGGGATAGGTGGTCGGTCAAAACAAGTTACTGCATATGGAAGGTCTCACTTTTACCCACATTTTGATACCATGTCCATCTTCCGGCCCGGATTCCTTCGGTGTCAAAATAATTTTAGTAAACGTAGTGCAACATGAACCAACGCAGTACAATGTTACTACTGCAAAAGTCCTGAGGTTTGATTCAAAGGCTGAACACAACTGCTGCGCAGTTTAACCAATTTATTTTATGCAGTAGATTTCCCGCTGAATGCAGCGCACGATGACAGCTAACGATTTTTTACAATTTATTTTCATTTCTTATTTATTAATTTATTGTTGACTGCTCGCTGACCACAAACTGCAAAAAACGTAAGGTTAAAACGGGGTCACCAACAAACGTCACAGCGCCGGTTGTCCCAAATAAAACTGTAAAGTCATCAAATCCATTTAATCCGGTCATTTACAGCGGTGGACGCGAACCATGCAGCTCGCTGCAGAGTTGTGAGGACCGCTGGAAGGGGCTTCGGATCTGATGGTTCGGAAATCCGGGTGATAAACCGGTCACCTGTCAGCTATTGGAGCACATTAGCTAACAAGTGTAGCATAGCTAACATAGCTAGCTCAGCAAGCACTGCAGGCCCGCTGTCAGAGCCAGGAGCCAATGCTCCCATTCACATCTTAACCGAGAGTAACGCACGGAGTGCACCAGTCTTACCGAGCGCGGTGCCTAATTTTGTAGTGATCCATGTTTTCTCAACGCAATCCTTCCCCTCTTCAAGCTCCCAGTAACCCATCCTGGCTCTCGCAAGGACATCCACTTCTTCTTCTTCTTCTTCTTTTAGTTTTATGGAGGGAGGGACTTTTGGCTTTCATTGGTGCATACCGCCACCAGCTGTACTGAATTGCGTACTGTATTTCAGCGATGTGGTTTTACTTAAAAAAAAAAAAACAACTCAGTAAATCCTATTACATATCCTTCTCTCCCTCAAATATTTCACCAGTGCGTGTGTGTGTGTGTGTGTGTGTGTGTGTGTGTGTGAGTGAATATATGTATGTGTGTGTGTGTGTGTGTGTGTTTTTGTACTTGCTACGTACTGAGGACCAGCATGAGTTTTTAACCAACAAAGTGAGGTCTTTTTTGGGAAGTGAGGACATTTTGGCCGGTCCTCACTACTACAAAGGCAAATTGTGACTTATTATTTAAGGTTAAGGGTAAGGTTAGAATTAGGGATAGGTTAAGGTTAGGGTAAGGGTTTTGGTTAGTGTGGAGGGAAAATATTCTAAAACATTCTAAATTGAAAGTAAAACCCTAATCTCAATTCAATAAGGAAACCTTTTTAAAAAACTGCTGGACTAGGAGTAGCAGTGAAGAAGCAAAAACTTATCAAGCTGCCAGGAAACCCAGATAAGCCAAACTCTGCAGAACCCTCAAGGCCGGCCTAATGAGCGAACCCTCCGGAATGACCATATCGGTCAGCCTGGTCCCACTACCTGAGCATGCGCACCTGAGTGTTCTGGAACCATCCATGTCCTCAGATAACTTGCTAAACTTTAGGTGAACCCAAGGTTTGGGAGACTTAGGTGTGGTCTTCGAGCGTCCCTGGCGGCAGAAAATGAAGGTACATTATTATGTAATAACAAACTTGTTACAAAAGGTGGAGGGTTGCTGTGGGACAATGTACCAATCAGAATTAGTAATATTAGAGAAGGTAGAAGGAGTCACGTTTAATCCCACCTAAAGAAACGTGCCAAAAGGCCAATAAATATGGGGGTTCGGGGGCGCCCCGGTGGCTCATCGGTCTAAGCGGGCGTACCATAAAGGCTGTGTCCTTCCCGCAGCGACCTGGGTTCGATTCCGGCTCAGGTCATTTGCTGCATGTCTTCCCCCATTCTTCTCCCCAACCTTCCTGCCTCTCTACACTGTATAACTGTCAAATAAAAGGAAAAATTTCCCAAAAAAAATAATCTTAAAAAAAAAAAAAAAAAAATATGAGGGTTCGGACGGCCGGAGGGCAGTGGGCGTGGGGTGATTGATGAATAATGAATGCTGTGTGGTTTGCGCAGACCAGCCTGGGTTTCTTTGTGCTTCATCTGGATGGATTTACAATAAACCCAATTACATCAGACTCTGGAGAATGGATCTGTTTTTTGGAGATAGATTTGCATGGGTCAGTGGAACACTTTGTCCACCTGCTCGGACTAAGTATTTTCCTACAACATTAGGCATACATTGCTTATTGTTAAGATTAGGGAAAGGCTGTAGAGACACAGGAAAAATGAATGGAAGTCAATGTAATGTCCTCACAAAGATATAAGTACAAGGATGTGTGTGTGTGTGTGTGAGTGTGTGCGCGTGTGTGTGTGTGTGTGTGTGTGTGTGTGTGTGAGCTCCATGAAGTGATTGAGGGCCCAAAAACTAAACAAGGCTGTGAACAGTGCTGAATATTTTTATTCAGCTTCAAAATGGCCATGTCCCAATACAAAAATTGCTCTTTCATGCTCACTCGCCCGCCGATGGAGAGGGGAATCCCCAAAAAATCCCGGATTCAAGATGGCCGCCACCAGAAAGGTGATTCCAGTCCAGTTTTGTTAAGGGAAGGGTGAATTTTCATTCGCTCAAGCCCTCCCTCAAATGGAGTTAGCTAAAATCATCTCACCGAGCTTTAATATTGCCCAGAATGCTTTGCTTATTCTCCCGCGGTAAAATTTTTGCCTCCACCGTTTTATTTGTGCTGGTAATAGGAAGAATTATGGCCAGGAAGTTATGGAAGTTATGGCAATTTCAACACTCAAGTGCAATAAGTTTCGAGCATGTCATCTTTCAAACATTGACACCATGGGTATACAAACCCCAATTCCAGTGAAGTTGGGACGTTGTGTAAAACATGAATAAAAACAGAAAGCGATGATTTGCAAATCTCATAAAACCCACATTTTATTCACAATAGAACACAGACAACATATCTGACGTTGAAAGTGAGACATTTTACCTTTTCATGAAAAATATTAGCTCATTTTGAATTTTATGGCAGCAACACATCTCAAAAAAGTTGGGACAGGGGTAACAAAAGGCGGGAAACGTAAAATGTACTGATAAAAAACAGCTGGAGGAGCATTTTACCATTAAGTAGGTTAAATGGCAGCAGGTCAGTAACATGACTGGTTATAAAGAGAGCATTTTAGAGAGGCAGAGTTTCTCAGAAGTAAAGATGGATAGAGATTCACCAATCTAGAAAAACTGAGTCGAAAAATTGTGGAACAATTTCAGAAAAACGTTCCTCAATGTACAATTGCAAAGATTTTGAATCTACAGTACATAATATCATCAAAAGATTCAGAAAATCTGGAGAAATCTCTGTGCCCAAGGGACAAGGCTGAAGGTCAATATTGGATGCTTGTGATCTTTGGGTCCTCAGGTGGTACTGCATTAAAAACAGGCATGATTCTGCACTGGAATTCACTGCATGGGCTCAGGGGCACTTCCAGAAATCATTTTCTGTGAAGACAGTCCGCCATGCAATCCACAAATGCGAGTTAAAGCTGTATCGTGCAAAGAAGAAGCCACATGTGAACACGATCCGGAAATGTCGCCGTCTTCTCTTGGGCAAAGTTCATTTAAAATGGACTGAGGCAAAGTGGAAGACTGTTCTGTGGTCAGATGAATCAAACTTTGACTTTTTTTTTGGAAACACAGACGCCGTGTCGTTCAGGTAAAGAGGAGAGGGACCATCCAGCTTGTTATCAGCGCTCAGTTGAAAAGCCTGCACCACTGATGGTCTGGGGTTGCATTAGTGCCTATGGTATGGGCAGCTTACACATCTGGAAAGGCATTATCAATGCTGAAAAGTATATAGAGGTTTTACAAGAATGTCTCTTTCAGAGAAGGCCTTGCATGTTTCAGCAAGACAATGCTAACCCACATAGTGCATCCAACACAACAGCATGGCTTTGCTGTAAAAGAGTCCGGGTGCTGAAATGGGCTGCTTGCAGTCCAGACCTGTCACCAATAGAAAACATTTGATGCATCATAAAATGAAAAATCTGGCTTAGAAAACCCAGGACTGTTGAGCAGCTAGAATCCTACATCTGACAAGAGTGGGACAACATCCCTCTTCCAAAACTCCAGCAGTTGGTCTCTTCACTTCCCAGATGTTTACAGACTGACTGCTGTTAAAAGAAGAGGGGATGCTACTCAATGGTAAACATGGCCCTGTCCCAAAAAAAATTTGAAAAATTCAGAAATAAGGTATGAGCTGCACACCTTTAGTGTCCCTACAAAGCAGGTATTTAAGTTCATTGAATTCTGATGACCAGTTTTTTTTTTTTTTTTGAAGAAGTGGATAAATCGTACCCCATCAAAATGATCAAACCCATAATGGACGTACGTACATTCAGTGCGTAACAAATTCATTAGAGCACCACCTAATTTAAGGTTTATGCCACAGCTGCCCTAAATTAACAGTGTTGGTAATTAGCAAAATTATTTTTATGTTTCTGTAATGGTTAATCCACCAGTGTGCGCAAGCTCTTTAACTGAAATGATATTTTTGATGCTAAAATATAATTCTTGTTATCCAAAAATTTTCGAATTTACCGTTTTGCAAAAAAGCAGAAAAATAACAGCTACTTTCTTGCATTCCTGAGCATAAAGATTAGTTTTAGTGGCTGAATGCAAGAATGCAAACTGTTATCAAGGCCAAAGGAGGCTATACAAAATACAGTTGGGTTTTTTTTTTTTTTTTTTTTATGTGTGAATAAGGACTATTTAGTGGTTTCAGTTCGTTATTTGCCAAAGAAATAACAAAATAATTTTTAGTTTTACATAAGTTTTTGACAAATTTCTTAAATATTTGCGTTTTTTCGTTTTTTTTTTTTTTATGACAGGTGGTTTAATAAATTTAAGCACTGAATATGCAGACGAACGTACGGACAAGGGTAACCCTATATGCCCCCAGCCAGATATGGCAGGGGAAAAACACTTGAACTAAGAGGTGATTTGAAACAGATGATGTCAGCAGGTGACTGTAATCATGATTTAGTGCAAAATCAGCTTCCAGGAAACATCTGGTCCTTCAGGAGCAAAAATGGGCTGAGAATCACCAATTTACCCACAAATGTGTGATAAAAAAAATCATAGAAAGGTTCAAAAACTGTTTCTCAAAGAAGGATAGGAGGGGATTTGGATATTTCACCCTCAAGGGTGCCTAATATAATTGACATAATCTGGAGTAATTTCTGCACACAAAGGGCAAGGGTGCAGGTTTCAGCGGAATACCTGTAATCTCTGATCACTCAGATTATACTACATCAAGGACTTATCATCTGTCTGTAAGTGATATAATCAGGGGCTCAGGATTGTCAAGGCAAACCTTTGTCAGGCACGACAAAACATAGTTATATCCACAAATGCCAGTGAAGACTTCATGCAATAAGGATACTATATGTTAACAGATTCCTGAACGTCGCTGACTTCTCTGGGCTCGGAGGCATTTGCGATGGACCATCACATAATGGAAACGTGTACGGAGCTCAGACAAATAAATATTGCGGGTCTTTTTCAGAAGAAATAGATGCTGTATGCTCCAGAACAAAAGAGAAAGGGACCGACAGTGTGTTACCTGCAAAAGGTGCAGAAGCCATGCGCTGTCATGGTATGGGGCTGTGTCAGTGCCCTAGGTAAGGGTAACTAACTCTTCTGTGAAGGCAGCATTAATGTGCAAAGGTACACTGAATGTTTGGAGCTACATATGCTGCCTTCAAGACAGCATCTTATCCAGGGATGCCCGAGGATATTTATTTATTTTATTTTATTTATTTTTTATTTTTAAATTTGGCATCTCCAATCCCACCCGAATCTGGAATGCCCAATCCGAGAAATATGTACAAGGCTTGCTCGTATGCAACCCCCTGTTGCCAGCTCAGGAGAGAGAGACAGTTTGCGGCTCTCCTCCGAAGCACGCGCCTGTCAGCCCCCGCATCTTTACACTCATTGGCCGAAACTATCGCAAGTTCAGAATGAGGGCGGAGGATACCTGAATATGAGCAAGCTTAGAATCTCACTGACGAGCACCTGACTGGCCAACAGGAGCCACTTGAGCAATGAAGAAGGCAATCATTTTAATTTCCCTTCCCAGAAGTCCCTTCCCAATTTGCATCCCTACAGTGCTTCAGCCAATCGTGCGCTGTTCTGAAAAAGCTGCCCACCACTGCTGGTTGGTACGACCGGGGATCGAACCCGCTCCGTAGTAGTTACTACTGCTCCGCAAAAGCAACGCCTTAACCGAGTGAGCTAACCCGGCAGCTCAGCCAGCCCAAGGATATTTCAACAAGATCACGATAAAAGAATGGGACAAAATTACAACTGAAAAACTTCATCACTAGGTGTTTTCAGTTTCCAAACCTTTATTACCTGTTGAAGAAAGGAATGGCAACATTACAATATGGTAAATACTTTAGTGTTCCAAGTTTTTTTGAAATGCATTAAGAGAATCAAAATTGAAATTAATTGATTTTGAAAATTCAATTAAATTCATTCACTCATCAAATAATGTGCTGCTGTATTGTTTGAAACATAAAACAGTTCAAAGATCATTTACAAATCACAGCTTTCAGTTTTAATTGAAGAATTTCATTGCAAACCGCAATAAACGACACTTTCGAAATCTCTGAACCCCACTGCAAGAAGATCATCATTGGCAGGTCAGTAGTCATGCTGAGTTCAGCCCTAAGCAACACGCCACATATCCCAGGGTTTCAACATAACGCATTGCTGAATACCCCTTGGCCTGTGCACATCTATGGGTCACAGAGAATTACCACACCAAAATTGACGAAGCTGCCATCAATAGTTACTGAGTACTGGGCCGGACAAGATTTCCACGGTGAAGGTCACAGTGCTAAGGTCAAAGGTCAAATCCAGCCAAAACCCTGGCATTGCACATCTATGGATCACAGTGAGTTACCATACCAAATTTGGTGAAGCTATGATCAATAGTTACTGAGTGCTGGTCTGGACAAGATTTCCTGCATCAAGGTCACAGCGTTAAGGTCAAAGGTCAAATCCAGCAAAAAAAACCTGACTTTGCACATCTGTGGGTCATAGTGACTTACCATACCAAATTTGGTGAAGCTGCAATCATTAGTTGCTGAGTACTGACCAGGGCAAAGTCATGGACAGACGACAGACGACAGCTACAGACTCGCAGGTGACGAAAATACCCCTCTAGCCAAAATTTGGCCGAGGGGTAAAAAATTTGGAGGAAATCGGCAACGATACAGATGCAGTTGAATTGAGTTGAATGCCAACAGCTACCGCAAGCGTACAGCACAAACCGGAGCCTCGGGCACGGGCGAGTGAGCGCGAAGGAAGTTCTGTGGTGCGTTCCCAAAAGCACAGTTGCTAACTTGCTTAGTTGGTATCATTGGCTGTATATGGTCGACCTAGCCTCGTAAGTAGCTAACATGGTTAGCATCTACAATAAGCTTTCGGGAAACCTACTCCAGAGCGAGGGCAGAGGAAACTCGAACATGTACAAGCTCAGAATTTCACTGACGAGCAACCAGATTGCTAATGGGAGGGGCTTGAGCAGCAAACAATACTGTAATCCCAAACCGGCAGTCCCTCCCAATTTATTTCCCTGCAGCGTGAATCATTGTGCGCGGCTCTGAAATGGCTCCCAGATGGGTGGCACAACCAGTTATTAGGTTTAGGGGGCAATTACTTTTTTACACAGGGCCAGGTAGGTTTTGATAGCTTTTTCCCTTAATAAATGAAATCATCATTTAACAACTGCATTTTGTATTTACTAGGGTTATCTTTGTCTAATTAGGGGCCGGGCAGCCTAAGCTGCCAGGACCCTGTTGTTATCCTGCATGTTCTTCTTTCTTCTTCTGAGGAAATCCTACTTCCCATGCGCAAAAAATCACCAAACTTTGCACAAAGGTCCAGTCCCATGCCAGATTGCCTCAGCTGCAAAAACAGGCCAATAATCCTGATGGTGGCACTACAGCAAGCCTCTAAAGTACAAAATTTTGAAAATTCACCACAAATCAACCATGTGCAACAGATTTGCAACTTTCACCAAAATGTAGCCCCAATACTGAAGAAATTTTTGTACATTTAAACCTATTGCAAATTATTAAGTCCATCACCCTTTTTTTCAAAAACTGTAAAACTTATTAAACCTATCTCCTCCCACAATTTTTGCTCAATTGACACCAAACTTGCTCCAGAGCATCTTCAGACTGTCCGACACAAACGATCCACACAGATTTTTGATTTATCGAATATTGAGCCTACAGTGCATCAAAATGTTTGACTGTAAATGGTATTGTAAACATATACTTGCAAATTCTTGCTAAATACATTTTCAATGTTCATTAAAAAAAATTTAAAAATGTTGGAGTCATGGTAGATGATGTTTGGAAAATATCAGAATTTTATCTCAAAAATTGAATTTTTTTTACAGCATTTTGAATTTTGCTCTCATGCGAACAATTGGAGTCAATGCAAAAATGGCATTTTTAAACATCAGTTTTTCACTTATGGAGCCAATAAATCATTGTTAAAAACAAATTACCAACATCTCCATGCGGTCTAGATGCAATTTGTGTATTTTCGGATTTTTGTCTTAATAACTGAATTTTTGACAGCCGTTTGAAATCAGCCTTTACACGCTAACAGCTGCTGTCTTGCACACAGGTGACTGGCTCAGTCAATTTGTGAAGCTACATGTCACATTTCCATTTTCCAGTTAGCTCAGTGAGATAGAGCATAGTCTCTTGTGCCAGAAATTGTGACTTCAAGCCTCAACTGATGTAAAATGCACATTAGAATGCCAACCTTTTTTTTCCATCTTCCTACACTCTGCTTGTTGCTCAGAATTGCCTAATTTTGCCTAAAATTGCCAGGCCCCGACCATTGCTGCGCAGCAGCTATAATTTTAAAATTTGTTTGATGATCTGAAATATTGAAGTGTAAAAAATATGCAAAAGAATAAGAAATCAGGAAGGGGGCAAATACTTTTTCACAGCACTGTACATTGTAAATGCCATTTTATATCTCGCCTGCGCATGAAATGTGATTAGGATTGTAGAGTCATGTATGGTATTGGAGGACAGTGTTGTTTCTTGGGGTGTATAAAAAGCAGTGTTTAAAAATCCTGCAAGCATGAGACTGAAAAGAACTATTTTACAGATCAATGCACAAAAGAACACTGCTGAAAGTTGGCAAAAAGAAAAACTAGAGTTGAACATTGGCAATAAAAACAAAAATTTAGATCAAAATTTGTGGAAATAATAATAAAATAATAATAACCGTTTTCAGCCTTTTTGTGTTTGACAAGTGCTTATGGTGTCCTTTTCGCAGGCTGCAATTTTTTCTGTACTGTTAGCTGATGCATCACACTTTCTAGGACCAAGAACAAAGTCCCCCAAAAAGAAAACACTTCCATAGTTCACATTGCTCCTGATATCCAATGTGAATAAAGCTGAGCACTACAGATTTTCATCGTTGAAGAGATGATAATGATTCCCAGTGACAGTTACTGTGAATGCCCTCTTAAAATGAGGGAAGTTAGAATGTCAAATATATTGGCATGCTAGCTATAACATTATAAATTTCGATGTCACTTTATCTTGATAGCTAGGTAGCCAAATAGCTCGCTCGCGACTATTCCATTGTTAGCCAACTGTAGTCTTTTTAGCTCGATAGCCAGTTGGCTATGTGGCTAAATACATTGGGGCGCTAGCTACAGGGTGGCTCAAAAAAAAACCCAACCGAAACATAGTGCAAAAACTAATTCACTTTAGTGAGAAGGAATAGTCCTGCCAAATTTATTTCTTGTCAACTACATGAAATAAACATCTTGTCTAATCAACTACTCGGTTGAGTTTTTACTCCATCTCACTAAAGTGAATTAGTTTTTTCACTATGTTTCGGTTTTTTTTTTTTTTTTTTGGGCCACCCTGTGTAACATTATACAGTTCGATATCACTTTAGCTTGCTAGCTAGGTAGCCAACCAGCTCGATAGCGAGTAAGACAGTGTACTCAAACTGTAGCCTTATTTTGTCGGCATAATCATAAGGCAAACTGACGCGCATTATGGGATGAAAGATGTGGGGGGACCAGAATTCCTGAATTCTTCGTGTGCACGTGACGTCACACACATTTAGCAAACCCGAAGTCCGCCATGGTGGATGATAACCACAACCAAGATGACAGTTCTTCACGGTGCTACCAATAGCCAATTCTGTGTCCCCCACTGTTGTAGAACGAGATGGTTCACACTGTTAGCGCTATGAAAGTGCATATTTCCAATGAAATAAGATCATTGGAAGAAAGATGTTTCAAATGATCTTATTTCATTTAAACGATAATGAAAAACACACATTGCCTCCAACCCCTGCGTAAGAAGTTAGGAGTCATAATTGCATGTGAAAATGATAAACCTCCATGCATAAGGACTTCAGTTCTGCGTAAGAATCTCTTACATATGTGTTGATTGAGTAATTGCTGACTACAGCAGGTGAACGTAAATATGCCACAAAAACTGACGCCGAATGCGTGAGAGTTAACAGGTACGCATCAGGCATGGGGCGATTAATTAACTAGTTAATCCAACAAGTTAATTCTAAAATTTCATCAGTTAAGTTAAGTTAATGTCTATTTGGAAATTAACTAGTTAACTAGTTAACTTGTCAAAATTAACTTAAGTTAAAAGTCAACTCTGTTGTTTCCATGCCATTGACAATATTTTCAAATATGTTTATTGACTTAACAACTACAGAGTTAAGATAAAGTTTTATTTCAACTGCATCTAGATTTGTCAATACACAAATATATATACATTTGAAAATAAGTCATCATATTATCAGCAATGTATCATATTGTAACTAGACGTATGGCATGCCATCGCAAATCTCCGCGCTCCGGAACGAATGTTATGGGAGTAGTAGTAATGTGTCAGAGGTCAATTCACTGAACTGGCATTCTGCTGTACAAATGACAATCTGCTTGTTGCAGTGACAAAGCACTGATACTGATCAGAGTTATAGCAATGTGATGTAGTTGATTAGTTGGTTAGAGTACTTTTTGAGTGTCTGTTGAGGGCATTAATTACTCTTCATTCTGAAATGAGAGTATTATGAAAGGAAAGGACATACGGTACAGCGATTGGCACACCTAACGCCATTTGACCTAGAAAACGGTGAAAATTAGATCAAATCAAAAATCCGTCTGATATGTGATAAAGGGTCATCCCATGCGCCTCCCATAAAAAATTTGAGCGTCCTAGCTCAATGCATAAGGAACTTATGGCCATTTTTCAATTTTCACAAAAAGGCCCCTGGTGGCCAGAAGAGGAAATGAATTTAAATTCTAAACGCGTTGTGCACCCCTCTGGATCACTACTTTACACACATTAAAGTTTCAGGTTGATTGGTCTAACGGCCTAGGAGTTACTGTTTCGGACGGACAGACAGACGGACAGACGCCAAACTGTATTACAAGATCTCCTCGCTTTTTCGGAAGCGTGGAGATAATCATGATCTGTATGTACTTCATACATAGCACACAAAACTCATAGCATACATTTACATACACTTGTGTATTTCATTCTATTAATGTTAACACAAAAGGTTATTGGCAATCTCCAGTGAATGTCAGACTTTCAATGTCTACTTGCCTTGTTAAAATTCAAGAACATAACACAGCTGATATAATATATATATATATATATATATATATATATTTATATATAGTGTATAACAACATCATATAAGTATAGATTCTTGCATAAGTGCAATAAGTAGTCTGCATTATAACATCAACATTGTAGAAGAATTATGAAGTTAATCAAAAAGTAGTCTGAAAATTAAGGTCAAAAAAAAAGCAATTAATTATGAAAATCAATTAAGTGAAACTTAATACCCTTTCTCAAAAAGTTAACTAGTTAAAATGGGATTTTAACTTAACTTGATTAAGTTAGCGATTAAGTTAATTAATCACCCCATGCCTGGTAACTAGTTAAATGAAAACTGGCCAAGTTAATGGGATTTTAACTTAACTTGATTAAGTTAGCGATTAAGTTAATTAATCACCCCATGCCTGGTACGCATTATTAATGAAAACTGGCCACACTTGATAATGTTTAGAGTTTTCGGGGCTTCTGAAATGGTAATTTAAATTAATGATTAAAAACAGGTCATGACCAATCATTATTTATAAGGGATGGGTTTCAGCCTCCCCTATCGCCAGTTCACCAGCCGTCACTGGAGACGGCGTTGTAGATGGATGTACATTGTACATGGCGATGGATGCTTACGTCTCACTATTTTGTCACGTGGTTGCACACCAAGAATAGCGACGCATTAACGGTATGGAAAAAAATATTGCCTCCCGGACGCTACAGTGACTCGAGCTGTGGTGCTCAGTACTACTCCGCAAAGCGGTGCCTTAACCGAGTGAGCTAACCCAGGAGCTAAACAATCGTATACTTTCTGGCAATCATAAATCCAATCCACAAGAAATATACACTAAAACAAAATGAGACCAAGAAATGAACAAACATGGACCGGGAAACAATGTCGATGCACAACTTCCTTACCTAGTGTCCTGGTTTCCCACAAATTAGGCCATCAGCAAGGGGTTATTTTCGCTGGTTTTTTTGGGGATTTGCACAAGTTGAAAGGGTGTTCAAAATGCCTCTTAAACTCTCTTCCTGTCTGAGTGTCCAGGTATTGTTTTATTCATCATCTCCATGGCATTAGATTTCCGCTGAGGTTTAATTTGCCCATATTTTGATTTCTACTTTATGACAAAAATGTCAGAGGGCTTGGTGACCATGCTCATTCAAGTGGTATTCAGCCTTGCTTTTTATGCGTGGAGATTCAGCCAGATTCCATCTTCTACTCTGTAGAGGTCAAAATGCCTACGCATGCATACACGCCCACACACACACACACACACACACACACACTCTCGCCCCCCCACCCCACACACACACACAAACACACATGCACGCACACCCCCCCCCCCCCCACACACACACACACACACACACCTCGCCCCCAGCCCACACACACACACACACAAACACACATGCACGCACCCCCCCCAAACACACACACACACACACACACACACACACTCTCGCCCCCCCCCAAACCCACACACACACACACACACAAACACACACACACACAAACACACATGCACGACACTCTCCCCCCCCAAACACACACACACACACACACACACACACATGCACCTGAACACTCACACACACACACACACACACACACACACACATGCAAACACTCGCCCCCCCCCACAACACACACACACACACACACACACACACACGCACGCACTGGTACTACCACTGTGCTTCTCACAGCCTCCACCAAATAACAAAAATGGCAAAAGCATGTAAAAATATCAAACCCCCCCAAAAAAAAAAAAAGTTTAAACTCAAGTTATGCCTTTCCACTGAAACTGGAATGCAGGCTACACTGAATCATGAGTGCTCTTCCAGCACCGAGATCCCAGTTCCACAGCCTCTTTTAGAGCATGTATTATACAAAAGAAACACATTTTGACTGGAGGCTTTCTGTGATATAACCAAAACATAACCAAAGTCAAAAATATTTTTGGGGGGCGTTCCGGTGGCTCATCGGGTTAATGCGCGCACCATGAACAGAGGCACAGTCCCTCTCGAAGAGACCTGGGTTCGATTCCCGGCCCGGGTCATGTACTGCATGTCATCCCCATGTCATCCCCCCTCTTCTCCCCAATCTTCCTAACTATCTCTCTACTGTACTATCAAAATAAAGGAGAAAAATTCCCAAAAAAATAATCTAAAAAAAAAAAAAAAAAAGTTTTTGACTCTACAGCCAGTCAGAATAGTACACAAGACGCACTGCTGGCTCCAGGACGAACAACATTTCCAAAAGAGTCAGAAGTCAGCACTGGGCAGAATCGCCTCTCCTCATGACCCTCAGGTTTATTCCAGTGACGGTAGACTAGAGCGACAGTTCAGTTTCAGTGAGAAGAAAACACACGCTGCTCCAGAATGTGTGCTCTCATACTGAGTACCACTAAGAATATGTGCTCTCATACTGAGTACCACACAGAATATGTGCTCTCATGCTGAGTACCACTAAGAATATATGCTCTCATACTGAGTACCACACAGAATATGTGCTCTCATACAGAGTACCACACAGAATATGTGCTCTCAAACTGAGTACCACACAGAATATGTGCTCTCATACTGAGTACCACAGAATATATGCTCTCATACTGAGTACCACACAAAATATGTGCTCTCATGCTGAGTACCACTAAGAAAATGTGCTCTCATACTGAGTACCACACAGAATATGTGCTCTCAAACTGAATACCACACAGAATATGTGCTCTCATACTGAGTACCACACAGAATATGTGCTCATACTGAGTAACACACAGAATATGTGCTCTCATACTGAGTACCACACAGAATATGTGTTCTCATACTGAGTCCCACACAAAACATGTGCTCTCATACTGAGTACCACACAGAATATGTGCTCTCATACAGAGTACCACACAGAATATGTGCTCTCAAACTGAGTACCACACAGAATATGTGCTCTCATACTGAGTACCACACAGAATATGTGCTCTCATACTGAGTACCATACAGAATATGTGCTCTCATGAGTACTGAGAATACAAATATGTGCTCTCATACTGAGTACCAGAAAATGTGCTCTCATACTGAGTACCACACAGAATATGTGCTCATACTGAGTACCACACAGAATATGTGCTCTCATACTGAGTACCACACAGAATATGTGCTCTCATACTGAGTACCACACAGAATATGTGCTCTCATACTGAGTACCACACAGAATATGTGCTCTCATACTGAGTACCACACAGAATATGTGCTCTCATACTGAGTACCACACAGAATATGTGCTCTCACACTGAGTAATATGAATATGTGCTCTCATACTGAGCACCACACAGAATATGTGCTCTCATACTGAGTACCACAAAGAATATGTGCTCTCATACTGAGTACCACACAAAATATGTGCTCATACTGAGCACCACACGGAATATGTGCTCTAATGCTGAGTACCACACAGAATATGTGCTCTCATACTGAGTACCACAGAATATGCGCTCTCATGCTGAGTACCACACAGAATATGTGTTCTTATGCTGAGTACCACACAGAATATGTGCTCTCATACTGAGTACCACACAGAATATGTGCTTTCATACTGAGTACCACACAGAATATGTGCTCTCATACTGAGTACCACAAAGAATATGTGCTCTCATACTGAGTACCACACAAAATATGTGCGCCCATACTGAGCACCACACAGAATATGTGCTCTCATGCTGAGTCCCACACAGAATATGTGCTCTCATACTGAGTACCACACAGAATATGTGCTCTCATGCTGAGTCCCACACAGAATATGTGCTCTCATGCTGAGTCCCACACAGAATATGTGCTCTCATACTGAGTACTACACAGAATATGTGCTCATACTGGGCACCACACAGAATATGTGCTCTCATACTGAGTACCACGCAGAGTATGTGCTCTCCTACTGAGTACCACACAGAATATGTGCTCATACTGAGCACCACACAGAATATGTGCTCTCATACTTAGTACCACACAGAATATGTGCTCTCATACTGAGTACCACACAGAATAGGTGCTCTCATACTGAGTCCCACACAGAATATGTGCTCTCATACTGAGTACCACACAGAATGTGCTCTCATACTGAGTACCACACAGAACATGTGCTCTCATACTGAGTACCACACAGAACGTGTGCTCTCATGCTGAGTACCGCACAGAACATGTGCTCTCATACTGAGTACCGCACAGAACGTGTGCTCTCATACTGAGTACCACACAGAACGTGTGCTCTCATACCGAGCACCACACAGAATATGTGCTCTCATACTGAGTACCACACAGAATATGTGCTCTCATACTAAGTACCACACAGAATATGTGCTCTCATACTGAGTACCACACAGAATGTGTACTCTCATACTGAGTACCACAAAGAATATGTGCTCTCATACTGAGTACCACACAGAATGTGCTCTCATACAGAGTACCACACAGAATATGTGCTTTCATACTGAGTACCACACAGAATATGTACTCTCATACTAAGTACCACACAGAATATGTGCTCTCCTACTGAGTACCACACAGAATATGTGCTCTCATACTGAGTACCACAGTAACCACATCCTGGGAAAATAATCCACAAACATTGAAGGATCAATAAAGACACCAGAGATCAACAAAATATTATAATCCTATTAATTTATTATATCAAACCATAATATACAGATGATTCAAAAGTTAAAGATTACAAAGCTTTTGTTCACTTTATTATTATAATCTCCATCTTCGTAAAGGCCAGTGTAACACGGAGAAGCACAGGAAGTGCTCTCACAGACGCCCGCAGTGCCACAGTCAGATTTCAGAGGTAAAGAGGAAACATGAAACTGCATATCAGAGAGTACAGATCATCCACAGTCATCTTTCAGTGTGACTGCAGGAAAATGGAAGACCATCGCGCAACCAGGATACAATATGATAAAGTTTTCACACAGCGTAAAGTGCACTGAGCTAACATCCCAGTTGCGGGAGTGAACAGGTGGGGTTTGGCATGCAACGAAATGCAGCCCATCTTCTGTAGCAGCATGAATGACGAGGTCAGATTACAAGAAGGCTCGTATTGTACACTAGAGGATTATGGGTACTGTAGTCCACAGGTTTTGGATGGCCTTAACCATTTTCCACTTCACAGTGGCACACATAAGGCAATGCAATTTGTTACAGCGAACCCCTTAAACTCAGATTTTCTCTTGAATTTCGCTTTACATGGAGTCAAAGATGGGAGAAACGTATCTTGCATATTGTCAGACAGTATCACATTCATATCTGCAGTGCTTTACTGAAAAAACGTCACACTAACAGCACTGTGCAGAAGTCCAAGGCATATTTAAAGCAATGTCATTGAGCAAATATGCTAGCAAAAATAATGAAATTAAAGTCTCTAATAACTGAGAAATGCACCATACAGAGCCATAAACTGTTAAGAACTAAATCAGACCAATATTTGGAGAAAATAACTTTTGCCTAAAAATTTGGGACACTGTCCTGTTGTGCGGCAGTTTTATAAGATGATTGGCTTTTTGCTTGTTCTAAGCAGAGGAAAACTTGCCTCCGTTCTGCAGACCGACTGTCTCTCTCGAGTCTGTCGCTCCGAGTAACTGCAGATGGCCATGATAATGCTGACTTCAGGGCTCCATCAAGACTGTGTTATCTATGTCAACTGTCTTCAATAATATGCAAATATTTATTTATAAAACTATTTTTAAATTAGCAGTTGGAATTTCAAATATACTTTTTTGACACTTCAAGCAACACCAATGTGGAAAAGAAAAATTAGACATCGAAAGCCAGATTTAAAGCCTAAGACTTCTGCACAGTATGGTATATTCCTAGAAATATTCAAATCCAGGATGCCACGTTTTTAAGGCCACAGCATTTCATCAAATGGAAAATACCTGGATCTTGAACATAATTTTATACACATTTTCCAGGAATTCATTAGTACATATGTGGGTTTGTTGGAAACCTTGTGATCTCCACCACAGTTTAAAATCGGCCTGAAGTTCCACAGGTTATAAAGTAGCTGCGTTGGACAAACCTTCATCTGGGATGGTAGAGCTGAAGAGGATAACTGATTCGACCAATAGAAGACGAGGGGCGTGACAGAATAGGTGACCGCCCGGGCGAGAGGCCGGACTCGAGGTAGAGCAGAGCGGAGAGAGAGTGATTTACGATAGTAAAAGAGCTCAGCGGCTCATGCTGTAACAGATCAGCGGATCCGCCGAGGCCAGAGGAGTAACTGCCACATCGCAGGGGTGCCGAGTGACCTCTCCCGTCTTTAGTTCGGTTTAAAGGACACAGCACTCAAAGACAACTGATATGTAATAAACCACACAAGCCAATATGGCTGTAATTGTTCTTATAAAGCTAACTGCACTCATGGGTACAGCCTGACTGACCTGCAGGAGACACAGGTCAGTGGGAGGAGCCAATGTCACCTGCCTCACTGCAGCCGAGGCAACCAGGAGAGCTACAGGAATGACGCCCAGGATTTTCACCATATTCCCTCCGCCTCAAGCATCTTAAAAATGGCAACCCTAATATCAGAAGCAATCTAAACACAAACCCAAAACAGGAAACCTTGAAACAGCCCAACCATCAGACACCACACCTAACCCATAACCCAACGCACAAGATCGGAGTTAACCCATCACTCAAACACTACACCTCACCCGTAACCCAATGCTCAAGATCAGCACTAACCCAGTGCTCAAACACCACATCTAACCCATAACCCAACGCTCAAGATCGATGTTAACCCATCGCTCAAACACTACATCTTACCCGTAACCCAACGCTCAAGATCGGCACTAACCCAGTGCTCAAACACCACGCCTAACCCATAACCCAACGCTCAAGATCGACGTTAACCCATCGCTCAAACACTACACCTTACCCATAACCCAACGCTCAAGATCGGCACTAACCCAGTGCTCAAACACCACACCTAACCCATAACCCAAAGCTCAAGATCGACATTAACCCATCGCTCAAACACTACACCTTACCCGTAACCCAACGCTCAAGATCGGCACTAACCCAGTGCTCAAACACCACACCTAACCCATAACCCAATGCTCAAAATCGGCACTAACCCAGTGCTCAAACACTACACCTAACCCATAACCCAACGCTCAAGATCGGCGCTAACCCAGCGCTCAAACCCAATAACTCACCCCCTCTCACACCCATGACCCAGGAGAGATTTACAGAACCACAGATCACCAGAATTTTTACTTCATTTACAATTTGACTGAACCCAATTGCCTGATAATGAAAAAAAAATATAAATCATACAAAAATGTGCCTGTAACTTGTGCTCTGTGCCTTTGTTCCAGTGAGAAGCTGTGGGTGAACTACACCAGCAAGACTTCCAGTGAGGTCCGCAAGTATTCGGACAGAGTTGCAATTTCAAGAAGCAGTAAATCCTATGAGATTCACCTGCAGGCGGACTGCTTCCATCGAAGAACCTCACTGTCGCCATCAATTGGTCATTTTAAATAAAAATAATTTAAACAAAAACAGTTCGGCATCAAAAATCCAGATCATAGACCCTGCTCACATCAGAAGGAGTGCATATTTCAGTTTAAATAAGACAGAGACTCAAAGAAACCATAACATTTTTACAGCCTTGAAGCCCTTTGTATGCAGCACACTGTACAGGAGTCCGCACCACAGAAGCAACCCTTGCCCTGTAGAGCACAAGCGCAGCAGGGTTAGTGGGGTAGCAGAAGGGTTAGGGTTAGCGGGGTAGCAGAAGGGTTAGGGTTAGCGGGGTAGCAGAAGGGTTAGGGTTAGCGGCAGGGTTAGCAGAAGGGTTAGGGTTAGCGGGGTAGCAGAAGGGTTAGGGTTAGCGGCAGGGTTAGCAGAAGGGTTAGGGTTAGCGGGTAGCAGAAGGGTTAGGGTTAGCGGGGTAGCAGAAGGGTTAGGGTTAGCGGCAGGGTTAGCAGAAGGGTTAGGGTTAGCGAGGTAGCAGAAGGGTTAGGGTTAGCGGCAGGGTTAGCAGAAGGGTTAGGGTTAGCGGGGTAGCAGAAGGGTTAGGGTTAGCAGCAGGGTTAGCAGAAGGGTTAGGGTTAGCGGCAGGGTTAGCAGAAGGGTTAGGGTTAGCGGGGTAACAGAAGGGTTAGGGTTAGAAGCGGCAGGGTTAGCAGAAGGGTTAGGGTTAGCGGGGTAGCAGAAGGGTTAGGGTTAGCGGCAGGGTTAGCAGAAGGGTTAGGGTTAGCGGGGTAGCAGAAGGGTTAGGGTTAGCGGCAGGGTTAGCAGAAGGGTTAGGGTTAGCGGGGTAGCAGAAGGGTTAGGGTTAGCGGCAGGGTTAGCAGAAGGGTTAGGGTTAGCGGGGTAGCAGAAGGCTTAGGGTTAGCGGCAGGGTTAGGGGTTTGTGGCAGGATAAGAATTAGCAGCAGGATAACGGGTTATTGGCAGGGTAGCGGTTAGTGGCAGGGTTAGGGTTAGCAGGTGAGGAGCGAGTTGGCAGGTTTATGGCAGGGTTTGGGGTCAGGGTTAGGGTTAGGGTTAGGGTTTGGGGTCAGGGTTAGGGTCACCTTAACCCCTACAGACAGCAGCTCCCTCCACCTGCAAATACAGGAAGTGCACCAGAGCGGAGTCTGGCTTTGGAGAGGAGGACGGAGTCTGGATAAATATAGGCAGATAAAGTCTATGCTGTGCTGAGGGCGACAGCCAATCCAAGTCCTCCCTACTGCCAGCAACTGAGCCAATGAAGATGCCGGAGCACAGTCCTACAGTACACATGCAGCCACGCCCACGCTGAGCCTCACTTCCTTACTGCGAGAGAGAGAGAGAGAGAGAGAGAGAGAGAGAGGGAGACATTATGAAAAGCCATTCTGACCACCATGTTCTCCAAATGGTTGATTAACAGAACAGAGATGGTCGCAAATATTTTAAAATGAACCCTTTATCCTACTGACAGAAACACAGCACCATCCAGTGGCAGGGAGGCCAGCAGGATCCATGTCACCTTGTGAAGGTGCGTCAAGACAGTCAAATACCCTGAGGGGGAGTTCTCTTGTGCCACCTGGGGCGCGGGAGGGTTGTCCTTGCTGTCACTCACCATAGGGTGGCGCCGGTCGAGAGGGCAGGACCTTCTTTGGGCCTGATGACTGCATGTCCTGCTTACGGCCAAACGGGTCATCTGGAAAACGCTGAGCAAAAGAAAGGGCCCATCAATTACAGAAAAATCATCAATCAAATGTACCTGTAGCAGTAACAGTAGCTGTACCTGTAGCAGTAGCAGTAGCAGTAGCTGTAGCTGTAGCTGTAACAGTAGCAGTAGCTGTAGCAGTAACAGTAGCAGTAACAGTAGCTGTAGCAGTAACAGTAGCTGTAGCTGTAGCAGTAGCAGTAGCAGTAACAGCAGCTGTAGCAGTAGCAGTAACAGTAGCTGTAGCAGTAACAGTAGCTTTAGCTGTAGCAGTAGCATTAGCAGTAACAGTAGCAGTAGCTGTGGCAGTAGCAGTAGCAGTAACAGTAGCTGTAGCAGTAGCAGTAACAGTAGCAGTAGCAGTAGCTGTAACAGTAGCAGTAGCTGTAGCAGTAACAGTAGCTGTAGCAGTAACAGTAACTGCAACAGTAGCAGTAACAGTAGCTGTAGCAGTAGCAATAACAGTAGCAGTAGCTGTAGCAGTAGCAGTATCAGTAGCAGTAACAGTAGCTGTAACTGTAGCAGTAACAGTAGCAGTAGCTGATGCATAAGCAGAAACGGTAGCTGTAGCAGTATCAGTAGCATTAACAGTAGCTATAGCTGTAACAGTAGCAGTAACAGTAGCCGTAGCTGTAGTAGTAGCTGTAGCAGTAACAGTAACAGTAGCAGCAGCAGTAGCAGTAACAGTAACAGTAGCTGTAGCAGTAGCAGTAAAAGTAGCATAGCAGTAACAGTAGCAGTAGCAGTAGCTGTAGCAGTAACAGTAGCTGTAGCAGAAGCAGTAACAGTAACAGTAGCAGTAGCAGTTGCGGTAGCAGTAACAGTAACATGAGCAGTAGCAGTAGCTGTAACAGTAACAGTAACAGTAGCAGTAGCAGTAGCTGTAGCAGCAGTAACAGTAGCTGTAGTAGCAGTAGCAGTAGCTGTAGCAGTAGCAGTAGCAATAACAGTAGCAGTAGCTGTAGCAGTAGCAGTAACAGCAGCTGTAGCTGTAGCAGTAACAGTAGCTGTAGCTATAGCAGTAGCAGTAACAGTAGCTGTAGCTGTAGCAGTAACAGTAGTTGTAGCAGTATCAGTAGCATTAACAGTAGCAGTAGCTGTAGCAGTAGCAGTAAAAGTAGCTGTAGCAGTAACAGTAGCTGTAGCAGTATCAGTAGCATTAACAGTAGCTGTAGCAGTAACAGTAGCTGCAGCTGTAACAGTAGCAGTAACAGTAGCTGTAACAGTAGCAGTAGCTGTAGCAGTAACAGTAACTGTAGCTGTAGCAGTAACAGTAGCTGTAACAGTAGCAGTAGCAGTAGCAGTAGCAGTAAAAGTAGCTGTAGCCGTAGCAGTATCAGTAGCAGTAACAGTAGCTGTAGCTGTGACAGTAGCAGTAACAGTAGCTGTAGCAGTATCAGTAGCATTAACAGTAGCTGTAGCAGTAACAGTAGCAGTAGCTGTAACAGTAACAGTAGCTGTAACAGTAGCAGTAACAGTAGCTGTAACAGTAGCAATAGCTGTAGCAGTAGCAGTAGCAGTAACAGTAGCTGTAGCAGTAACAGTAGCAGTAGCTGTACCAGTAACAGTAGCAGTAACAGTAGCATTAGCAGTAACAGTAGCTGTAGCTGTAGCAGTAACAGTAGCAGTAGCAGTAGCTGTAGCAGTAACAGTAGCAGTAGCAGTAGCTGTAGCAGTAACAGTAGCAGTAGCAGTAGCAGTAGCAGTAACAGTAGCTGTAGCAGTAGCAGTAACTGTAGCTGTAACAGTAGCTGTAGCAGTAACAGTAGCAGTAGCTGTAGCAGTAGCAGTAACAGTAGCTGTAGCAGTTAACAGTAGCTGTAGCAGTAACAGTAGCAGTAGCTGTAGCAGTAGCAGTAACAGTAGCTGTAGCTGTAACAGTTGCAGTAACAGTAGCTGTAACTGTAGCAGTAACAGTAGCAGTAGCTGTACAGTAGCAGTAACAGTAGCTGTAGCAGTAGCAGTAACAGTAGCAGTAGCAGTAACAGTAACAGTAGCAGTAGCAGTAGCAGTAACAGTAGCTGTAGCTGTAACAGTAGCTAGTAACAGTAGCAGTAAACAGTAGCATTAGCTAGTAACAGCTGTAACAACGTAGCAGTAACAGTAGCTGTAGTAGTAACAGTAACTGTGCAGCAGTAGCTGTAGCAGTAGCTGTAACAGTAGCAGTAGCAGTAACAGTAACCAGTATCCAGTAACAGTAGCAACAGTAACAGTAGCAGTAGCAGTAACAGTAGCTGTAGCTGTAGGCTGTAGCAGTAACAGTAACAGTAGCAGTAGCTGTAGCAGTAGCAGTAACAGTAACTGTAGCAGTAGTAACAGTAACAGTAACTGTAGCAGTAACAGTAGCAGTAGTAGCATGCAGTAACAGTAGCTGTAGTAGCAGTAACAGTAGCTGTGTAGCAGTAACAGCAGTAACAGTAGCTGTAGCTGTAACAGTAGCAGTAACAGTAGCAGTAACTGTAGCAGTAGCAGTAACAGTAGCTGTAACAGTAGCATTAGCAGTAACAGTAGCTGTAGCTGTAGCAGTAACAGTAACTGTAGCAGTAGCAGTAACAGTAGCTGTAGCAGTAGCAGTAACAGTAGCAGTAGCTGTAGCAATAGCAGTAGCAGTAACAGTAGCTGTAGCAGTAGCAGTAACAGTAACAGTAGCAGTAGTAGTAGCAGTAACAGTAACAGTAGCTGTAACGGCAGTAGTAACAGTAGCAGTAGCTGTAGCAGTAGCAGTAGCAGTAACAGTAGCTGTAGCAGTAGCAGTAACAGTAACAGTAACAGTAGCAGTAGCAGTAACAGTAGTAGTAGCCATAGCTGTAACAGTAGCAGTACCAGTAACAGTAGCTGTAACAGTAGCAGTAGCTGTAGCAATAGCATTAACAGTAACAGTAGCTGTAGCAGTAGCAGTAACAGTGACAGTAGCAGTA
>CM056198.1:130864255-130994255 GCA_029692085.1 Gymnothorax javanicus | reverse complement strand
TCGTTAGGAAACTGACGCCGAAAACTCCGCAGCACATTTGCAACGTTCCGTGTCCTATGATATTCAGCGACCAAGAAGGCCCTTTGCCTGGGGGTAAACTGTGGACGCACGGTCATTACGACCAATGCACAGGCAAGATTCATATGCCTGTTTTTAAGTTTAAATGACTATGTAACCCATTATGACATGCATGGTCAATTTCATATCCAGCCCTGGTCAGTTGGCACAAGTCAGATTTCACTTGAGTCCCTTAATTGTCCTCTGTGCAGTCATGCCTGAGACCTAATGAGGTGTAACTGGTGCCAATATCAGCGGAAAGATCTCAGGCAAAAGTACAAAATATGTTGTATACATGTATATTGCTGCACCATCACAAAATGACCTGTTAAAAAGTATATAGTTTTTTTTTTTTTAATCACACTGTAGACTGGTTCCATGTCCATCGTTACATTCCGCTTGTAGACACTCCGATTGATACAGAACGATAGCCCAGCAATGTTTTGTAGTGGCAAAGATGGGAACAATTCAACGTGGAGACTGGGAAACCAAAAGTGAGAGATTCGTTCTGTGATTGGACAACCCGTACAAAGTTACCTTTTTTGAACCAGTCTGTAGACGGCGAATATAGGCGCGGGACATGCCATTAGGGAAGAAACTTTGGCAAAATGGGACATTCCGTCAGGGATTATGTCCCCTGAGTGAAGAATGTAAACGGCAAGCCCATGGTGACAGAGGTAAGCCAATGTTTCACTTCGGGTTATAGCAACAAAATGCGAGGTGAATCACGGCTTTCGAGAATGCTTGTCTGCTGCAGATATGTGCATAAATTAACAATTCTCGTTCCCAGAAATTAATTTGCTGTGGACACACGTAGTGTTAGCTGGCTCAAGCGTCAGTGGGTACCATGGATCATGAGGTGTAGACAGTGACGTTTGTTTTGGTGTCCAAATTTGGTCAGGTTATGCTACAGAGTCCACGTGCATGGGTGTGAATGTAGCCAAATAGCAACCAATTTTCTCTGATAGTGATTCAGTGATTCTTTTGAGCCATGTCAGCTTAAAGCAGTTCGAGGGAAGGCCCTGTAATGCAACTGAAAATTTCATAATGCTGACGATTTTGTTTTCATTTTATTCCTTCTTTAATTTTAGATAAAAATGTTTTAATAAAAAAATGTCAATTTTTTGGTAAATCTGCACTTTGTTTCTGTATTCTGAGGATAGACTCTATTTGGCCCAGGCAGCTGCATGAAGAGGGTTAAGCTTATATTGGAGAATAGGATCCGGATGCTGCTCAGAATCTCAGCATGTTAAGTGTAAGAGATAAATTAAGTTTAAACTTGTTATGCATCAGCATGCGCCTGTACCTCAGAATGAATCTATCTCAGAGTAACATGCCCATCACAGCAAAGAAGTTCCTCGTGAAAAATGCAGTGGACATCCAATCTTTTCATTCTTCCGGTTGCCCCAGCCTAGGAATGAGTCGCGAGGGCCGCAAAAAAGCTTGCCTTGAATTCCAAAGTGACCTTTCAGCTACTCGCTTGGAAACTGTAAGAGACAGTGACTGCAATTACAAACCACATTCACATAACCATTAATCATAAACCACACCTACAAACCACCAATCACAAACCACACCCACGCAACTGTCAATCAGAAACCACACCCACACAACTGCCAATCAAAAACCACACCCACAAACCACCAATCGCAAACCACACCCACGCAAATGCCAATCAAAAACCACGCCCGCACAACCTCCAGTCTGAAACCACACCGACACTGTAGGAGCCATTTCTAAGTTTATTTTCCATGAATATTATGTCTTATTTTTGTGTGCGTGAGTGCGCGCTCTGAGGTGGAGAGGGCTGTAAGCATAAAGTAGGGTGGCCATGGCGTACTCGGGCGAGAGGGTGGGTTACGGCGCATACCGTCACGGACCTCAGCCCCAGCCTGTGGAGCCTCAGCCTCTCGCCGCGTCAGCCTCAGCCACCTCAGAGTTCCGCAGATCATTGGGATCTAAAGCAGCTATAATTTATATTTCAAGAATGAACTGCTTGTTTATTTTACACCGTTTAAGTATTTGTAATAAATTGCGGTAAATACTGATGGGAAACGTTGGCAGTGGATTGTTTGATGTAAATGAGGCTGCGAGTCAGACACGCTGCACCCCACTCTCTGTGTGGTAAAAAACAATTGGAAAGGATGGGGAAAATGGAATTCAAGGACCCCAAGCAAAGTTTTTTGCCACTACAGACACAATTGTCAATCACAAATAGTACCCACACAACGGCCAATCATAAACCATGCCAACATAACCACCAATGAAAAGCCACTCCCACACAAACATCAGTGTCACAAACCACATCTACACTCCTGCCAATAAGAAATCACACCCATACAACCACCAATCACAAACAATTCCCTCACTACTGCCAATCACAAACGACCACACACATAAATGCCTGCCAATCACACTCCACCACCTATACCCACATGATCATGAATCAAAAACCACACCAATGATGACATTGTTACAGCACCGTCCATAAGCACATTTGACATGAATCAGTGCTGCCCTCTGCTGGAACTATCGCACTTACAAGCTGTGTGCAGATGAGGGGCCCAAGTGATTCATAAGGGTGTTTGCCGCCTCACAGTGCAAAATCACACGTCTTCTTTTGACATCCGTGATTATAGACCCCACAACACACAGCTCCGATGACGACATCCTCCATTTTGTACTTGTAAGCAGTAGCCTAATGTTACAGAAGTAATCTAATAACAGTTTGTCATTGTTGTTGTAGCTATGCCCCGCTAAAGTTACATCGTATCTCGTACAAATGTGACGGTACACCACCCGCCAGCTGGCTTACGTCACTTCAAGGGGTTCCTATTGGCAGTGCAAAAGTAAACACATAAAAAGTCCTTACAGGTGAACAGTTACAAGCTGTCCAACTCCTTAAAACTTTGGAACGCTTTAAAGCAACACATAGGTTTTAATTACAGGGCCGGAACTGTTTCATGAGCAGTGCTTATTCATTATTTATGAACTTATTTATTTATTATTTATAGTTCATTTTATTGCTGCTATTCCTCCACAGGGCTTTAGTATTTATTTCCTTTAGGTTGATTTTATCTTATTGTTAGATATTGTTGTCGGATTGATTTTATCTTATTGTTGGATTTTATCAAGATGGATTAACTTATTATTATTATTATTATTATTATTATTATCATCATCATTATTATTATTTTTTGTGTGTAATGTGGTGAATGAGTGTTTGTTTGTCAGTGTGTGAGGTCCACAGAAACAAATTCCAATCGACAACTTCGACATGGCAATAAAGTTCTGAATCTTGAATCTAGTTCCCAGGATCTTCGAGAGCTGCATGAACTGTTAGGTCGTGAGCGCTGGGAAACTCGGAGTACTCTATAAAGGCTGAGTTGTGTCGTTTTAAAGGCATGTCAAAGCACAGCCGCAACAATATAAGTTCACAGTAATACAAATACAAAAGATAAGTTATTTCATGACAATTATAGTTGTTCTGAATATTTAACAAGATATTTTTCATAAATTTTTTGCTGTGGCATGTTTGAGCACATATTGCACGCGCATTCGCCCAAGCAGGCTTTGGTTTAGAGTGCACAAACACAACCTGCCCTCACTGGGCATTCTTTTATTTCTTGTTTATTTCTGACCAGGAGCACGTGAATACCTCAGGTCAGAATTACAATTTCTGATCGAGGAAATGGGAGCAGATTCAGGATGGGAAAGTCACATCTTACAAGTTTGCTGTGATTGGACAGACACACCTGCAGGTTTGCTGTGATTGGACAGACACACCTGCAGGTTTGCTGTGATTGGACAGACTCACTTGCAGGTTTGCTGTGATTGGACAGACACACCTGAAGGTTTGCTGTGATTGGACAGACTCACTTGCAGGTTTGCTGTGATAGGACAGACACACCTGCAGGTTTGCTGTGATTGGACAGACACACTTGCAGGTTTGCTGTGATTGGACAGACACACCTGCAGATTTGCTGTGATTGGACAGACACACCTGCAAATTTGCTGTGATTGGACAGACACATGTGCAGGTTTGCTGTGATTGGACAGACGCACTAGCAGGTTTGCTGTGATTGGACAGACACACTTGCAGATTTGCTGTGATTGGACAGACACACCTGCAGGTTTGCTGTGATTGGACAGACACACCAGCAGGCTTGCTGCGATTGGACAGACAAACCTGCAGGTTTGCTGTGATTGGACAGACACACTTGCAGATTTGCTGTGATTGGACAGACACACCTGCAGGTTTGCTGTGTTCGGACAGACACACCTGCAGGTTTTCTGTGTTCGGACAGACACACTTCTGCAGGTTTGCAGTTGGACTCACCTGGCTGATCTCATCCTGCGTGATCTTCAGCGAGCGAGAGATGGTCTCCAGCTGGCTCTGTCCCGCCTGGATGCTCTGCTCCAATTGGCTCTCCTCCTGCTGGAGGCGTGACAGATCGGCCTTTGCCCGGCTTAGCTCCACCTCCTGGCTCTGTAGGTCCGCCTCCTGGGCCTGAATCTGCAGCTGCACCGAGGAGATCTGGGCGGAGCCAAAAACACTCAGCAGATTCTGGAGGACAATGTCCCACACTGTGAATTTAGGGTAGGGGGTCCCTCTCTAAGTTTTTGGGGTACAGGGTCCCTCTCTGGGATTTTGGGGTACAGGGTCGCTCTCTGGGGATTTGGGGTACAGGGTCCTCTCTGGGGTTTTGGGGTACAGGGACTGACTCTGAGGTTTTGGGGTACAGGGTCCCTCTCTGGGGTTTTGGGGTACCCTCACCTTCTGAGTCTCCTCCTGGCATTTGAGCTGCACGTCGGCCAGCATGGCCTCCAGTTTAGATTTCTGCTGGTCCATCTCCTCCAGCCGCTCCTGAGCATCCTGTGTCTGCGACTGCAGCTCCTGCAGCCCCCCGCTCTCCCGCTCCAGATCCCGCTGCATATCCTGCACACCACCCGTAACCATAACCATAACCATAACCAGCCATAACCATAACCATAACCAGCGTGTAAACAAGATCAGCTCCACACTAACACACACACACACACACACACACACGAGCCATTCCAGCTCAAATGGACCAGGGGGTGACACCACCCCGTCACAGATTTAGTTGATTTTTTCTCCAATAGTTGCTATATGTACATCCCAACATTTTGGCTGCCAACTCCAGCTGGTTACAAAATGGCAGCCATTTAAAAAATTGCCTTTTACGCACGTCGCGATGTGCCCTCCCACTTTTTTCAAACACTTTATTCGCAATAAATCAAAAACTATAACACCAAAATTGGCACTTTGATGTAATTTTTCATGCTGATTCTGAATATGCAGTCAATTAAGTGATAGCTCCTATGGTATGGAAACTATTGAATGAAAACCCTTTTTGGGGTACCGAACTTTGGCCCCCCTTATCTCAATGCTGCCACCTGATATCAAAATGGAACTTGTTTTATGCTCATCATCATCACTTCAACTCTATAATATCAAAAAATTAGAGAGACGTTCTGCTTTGTTTTGATGCAATCCTCCAAAACGTAAAATAGATATTTTGTGAAAAGAATATTGCCATGTATACACACATGTACAGAGTATATAGTAGTATCTATAGGGATATTGCAAAACTATGGCAAAAGGTCAGCAGTTTGTAGCCTAGTGATCTAGCATGGATTTGATCTGCACAATCTGTACCCAGGTACCTTGCTGGCTCTGTAAGAGGTCACATAAATAGCACTTGTTTTCTGCCTTGAATCAAAACATAGCATCAGTTGAAGTGGGCTCTCTCATTCATTAAGCCAGCGGTCTTCAGCGTCGTTCCTGGGGACACACTGTGTATGCTGGTTTCTGTTCCAACCGCGGTTGTAACTGCAGATTTTAAACAAGCTGTTAATTTGTCTTTAAGTGCATTTAATGTTTAGAGCAGTTATGTGCCCTCTTAACTCACAAGTTAACAGAAATATCAATGTTTGCCACCAAGAATAAAAAAATACCATACCCACATTGCAATGTATTGGAAATAACAGCATAAAACGAGAAAATACAATGTAACTAATCAAATTCTTGTTGGCTCCTAATTTTTGAAAACTGATAGGCACATCATGACAAATTTATTCAACAAGCAAATGGTAAAAAGTCAAACCAGTTTTATGTTATGTTAATCTAATTAAGTTCACCTGAAGTTTTTTGAAATAACTTGAAACGGTTGTGTCCAGCAGCCTAATTTGGGGTTTATGGATTTCCTCAGTGTCTAATCTGATCTGTTTGAAATGTTATATTTCTGGAAATTTCTTGCAGTATAGATATAATCACACTATCTTCTAGGGTATTTTATTCTTCATGGCATGTATGGATGTTTCTATGTAACATTTGGCTAAAGAGAGTAATTAACAACTCTATACATGAAAAGGCTGGACAAAAAGTATTCTTGGTACGAGTCTCTATACATTTGAGTAATGTGCATGTGAGGGTAGGGGCCTACATTGTGATATTGTTTTCACAAAATATATATTTCACATTTTGGAGGATTACATCAAAATAAAGCAGAACACCTCTCTAATTTTTTGATATTATAGAGTTGAAGCGATGATGATGAGCATAAAACAAGTTCCATTTTGATATCAGGTGGCAGCATTGAGATAAGGGGGGCCAAAGTTCGGTACCCCAAAAAAAAGGGTTTTCATCCAATAGTTTCCGGACCATAGGAGCAATCATTTATTTGACTGCAGATTCAGAATCAGCATGAAAAATTACATAAGAGTGCCAATTTTGGTGCCAATAGGTGCTATAGTTTTTGATTTATTGCGAAAAAAGGGTTTGAAAAAAGTGGGAGGCACGTCGCGGCTTAAAAACAATTTTAAAATGGCTGCCATTTTGTAACCAGCTGGAGTTAGCAGCCAAAATTTTGGGATTTTTGTCCATGTACATTTAGCAACTGCTGGTGGAAAAATCAGGACAATCTGAGAGATGGTGGTTACAAATGCCCAGGCTACTGGTCCATGTGAGATGGAATGGCCAACACACACACACACACGCACTCGGTCTCACACACACACTCAGTCTCACACACACACACACACACACACACACACACACACGCACTCAGTCTCACACACACACACACACACACACGCGCGCGCGCACTCAGTCTCTCGCACACACACACACACACACACACACGCACGCACTTAGTCTCACATGCATGCACTCAGTCTCACACACACACACACACACACACTCACAGATATGCTCACTCACTCAATCACACACACACACACACACTCGCATACACACACACATGCACTCAGTCTCACACACACACATACACACATCTACTCATTCGCACACACGCACGCACGCACACACACACAGTTAGACACACACACACTGCATAGTGAGGCCGCTCCTCTGTCCCACCTGCACATCAGCCCCCTTCAGTCGGACGGACTCCTTTTTCTCCCGAATTTCCTGCTCCAGAGTGAACTTCTCCCTATGATTGGGGGTGGGGCCCACAATAGCCGCAGTTATTGGGGGTGGGGCACACAATAACCCATTGGGGTGGGGCCCACAACAGCCCACAACAACCCCGCAGTTATTGGGGTGGGGCACACAACATAATTGGGGGTGGGGCACACAACAACATGCAGTTGGGGCACACTGTTATTGGGGTGGGGCACACAACAACGCAGTTATTGGGGCACACAACAGCCGCAGTTATTGGGGGTGGGGCCCACAACAACCCCAGGGGGTGGGGCACACAACAGCACTTATTGAGCAGTTTATTGGGGGTGGGGCCCAACAACCCCGTTATTGGGGTTGGGGCCAGTTATTGGGGTGGGGCACACATAGCAGTTATTGGGGGTGGGGCCACAATAACCCCAGTTATTGGGGTGGGGCCCAACAACCGCCAGTTATTGGGGGTGGGGCACACAATAACCAGGATTATTGGGGTGGGGCACACAACAACCCCACAACAGCTGCAGTTATTGGGGTGGGGCCCACAACAGCATGAGTATTGGGGTGGGGCCACAACAACTGCAGTTATTGGGGTGGGGCCCACAACAACCCGCAGTTATTGGGGGGGGCACACAACCGGGGGCACACAACAGCCGCAGTTATTGGGGGTGGGGCCCACAACAGCCGCAGTTATTGGGGGTGGGGCCCACAACAGCCGCAGTTATTGGGGGTGGGGCACACAACAGCCGCAGTTATTGGGGGTGGGGCCCACAACAGCCGCAGTTATTGGGGGTGGGGCCCACAACAACCCCGGGGTTATTGGGGTGGGGGCACACAATTGGGGGTGGGGCCCCTAACCCGCAGTTATTGGGGTGGGGCACACAATAGCCGCAGTTATTGGGGGTGGGGCACACAATAGCCGCAGTTATTGGGGGTGGGGCCCACAATAGCCGCAGTTATTGGGGGTGGGGCACACAATAGCCGCAGTTATTGGGGTGGGGCCATAATAGGGTTATTGGGGCACACAATAACCGCCCAGTTATTGGGGTGGGGCACACAATTGGGGGTGGGGGCGCATAGTTATTGGGGGTGGGGCACACAACAGCCGCAGTTATTGGGGGTGGGGCACACAACAGCCGCAGTTATTGGGGGTGGGGCACACAACAGCCGCCCAGTTATTGGGGTGGGGCCCTATAACGCAGTTATTGGGGGTGGGGCACACAACAACCGCAGTTATTGGGGTGGGGCACACATACAACCCCGGGGGGTGGGGCCAACCCTTAAGTATTAGAACCCTAACAACCCATAAGTTATTGGGGGTGGGGCCCACAACCCCGCCAGTTATTGGGGGTGGGGCACACAATAGCCGCAGTTATTGGTGGGGCACACAACAGCCGTTATTGGGGTGGGGCACACAACAACATGTTATTGGGGTGGGGCCTAACAACCGCAGTTATTGGGGTGGGGCCCACAACAGCCGCAGTTATTGGGGGTGGGGCACACAACAGCTAGTTATTGGGGTGGGGCCCCCGCGGTTATTGGGGTGGGGCCTAATTATTGGGGGGGGGCCCACAACAGCCGCCCAGTTATTGGGGGGGTGGGGCCCCACAACACACAACAGTTATTGGGGGTGGGGCCCACAATAGCCGCAGTTATTGGGGGTGGGGCACACAACAGCCGCAGTTATTGGGGGTGGGGCCCACAATAGCCGCAGTTATTGGGGGTGGGGCACACAACAGCCGCAGTTATTGGGGTGGGGGCACAACAGCCGCAGTTATTGGGGGTGGGGCCCACAACAACCGCAGTTATTAGGGGTGGGGCCCACAACAGCCGCAGTTATTGGGGTGGGGCCCACAATAGCCGCAGTTATTGGGGGTGGGGCACACAACAGCCGCAGTTATTGGGGGTGGGGCACACAACAGCCGCAGTTATTGGGGGTGGGGCCCACAACAGCCGCAGTTATTGGGGGTGGGGCACACAACAGCCGCAGTTATTGGGGTGGGGCCCACAACAGTTATTGGGGGTGGGGGCCCTGGCAACCCGCAGATTAATGAGGGTGGGGCCCCAATAACCGAGTAATTTATTCACAAGAAATTCTCTGAAATGAAGCACATAGCGAGCGCTTTGGTAGCACATCGGCTTAAGTGGGCACATCACAGAAGGCTGGGTCCTCCCGGTAATTTATTCCGGGTTCTCTGAAATGAACACATAGGCCATGTCATCCACACTCTTATCTCACGTATCCCGCCTCTCTCCACTGAATACGATATAATAAAGGGAAAATCCCCCAAAAAAATAATCTTTTAAAAAAAAAAAAAAAAAAAAATCACATGGGGATAACTAAATAAGGGTTAACTCCAAATTCTTAATCCTTTGTCACATTTATTCCACAAGCTGACCTCTTTGACATATATACATCCATTTTTTATTTGTTCCTACTATTTTTTTAAACAGACCTATTCCCCTTAATTCAAGCAGCCAGTTTCCATAAGCAGGGCCCCGAGCGCCAAGGTCTCTGGCCCCATCCTCCATCCGGTTCACATCGCACCCGAGCCCTACTTCTCTCTCGCGGGTGGTGGGTCCACGAAGACGCAGCTCCCCGTAGCCTCTTCGGGCAGAGCTCGGCCGGGTCCTGGGAAAAACCGGCCCCAGGCACTTGCCTACGAGCTCCCCTCCCAGGCCGGGCTCCAGAAGGGGGCGCTGGTGTCCCTCCTCCAGGCACGGTTCTCTCGTTCTTGTAGAGCTGGTCCTTTACATCCAGAGACTGTTCAGACCTTACACGCCTGCCAGAGCACTCCGCTCTGCGACTTCTGGTCGCCTGGCCCCTCCCCCTCTCCGCTCCTGCCCTTCCCGCTCAAGGCTGCTGTCTGTCCTGGTTCCTCGTTGGTGGAATGATCTACCTATCGAGGTCCGAACGGCAGAATCCTTGAGCTCCTTCAAGCGCAGCCTGAAACCCACCTCTTCAGGCTCCTCCTTTCCCCTCCTCCACTGCCCTGAATCCTGTCCTTCCATCCCACACTGCTCTGTTGCCCTTTTACCTGATTCTGTTGCACTTGATTTTGTTGCCCTTAGTATATTAGTATATTTTAGTATATATACTATTCAAAAAAAAGTAGGGATATTTTATTTTGAGATCAAAATTTTTCACATATACAAAGGGATCTGAAAACCATGTTGTATAGTTCTCACTGAGGAAGCATTTCCAAAGAAATTCATCACCCAAACACATCAATGACACTCTCACGATCTGCACGGGATGCTATTGATGATCAAGGGGTTGTGCCACAAATTTGCATGACTCTGAATTGGAAGGTTCGAGCCACTGTAAAGGAAGATTTTGAAGAGAAAGCATCAGATTATCAGTGGTTGAAGTCAGCAATTAAACAGAGACCATGCGCCTCTAACACAGGAGGAGAGGTTACGTGCCCTTGGCATGCTACAGGTTGGCACAAGACAGGTCGTTGTGGCAAAGGCAATGAATGTTTCCCAGTCTGTCATCAGCAGATTATGGTCCAGACATCGTGCTACAGGGTCTGTTCAGGATACACCACGATCCGGTCGACCAAGGGCAACAACTCAGGCTCAGGACAGATTCATCCGCACTATTGTCTTGAGCAATCGTATGGTAACAGCAAATCAGATAAGGTCTCAACTTCAAAGGGATACTGGCTTGGTAGTGAGTGGCCAGACCATCAGGAATCGTCTGCACAGATTTCACTTACACGCCGGCGTCCTCGTGTCATTCCCTGTTTGAGGGATCGTCACATTAGGGCCAGACTCAATGGTGTCGCCATCATCAACGCTGGGATAATCGCCGATGGAACAACGTAATGTTCTCAGATGAGTCGAGGTTCACTGTGGACTTCCTTGACAGACGCAGGAGGGTTTGGCGCCGACGCGTAACGAGCGTTTCCATGACGTTAATGTCATTAGACATGATCCGTATGGGGGTGGATCTGTAATGGTGTGGGGAGGCATCACTGCTGCCGGCAGAACAGACTTGCATGTTGTTGCTGGGCGTGTCACAGGGCAGTACTACCGGGACAACATCTTGGCACCCCATGTTGTGCCGTTTGCACGTCGTTATGGCCGCCGTTTCATTTTCCAAGATGACAATGCCAGATGTCATAGGGCCAGGATCATTACAGATTACCTCCAGCAGCAGAATATCACCACATTACCATGGCCAGCACTCAGTCCGGACCTTTCCCCCATCGAGCATGTCTGGGACATGCTTGGACAGCGGCCACGCTAACGCCAACAACCTCCTGCCAATGTCCAAGAACTTGCTGCAGCATTGCAACAGGAATGGAATAACGTTCCCCAAAATGACCTGGGACGTCTCGTTAGGAGTATGCCACGCCGAATTTGAGCTTGTCTAGCCAACCGAGGGGTTTTTACCCGCTACTGACTCTGTTTCACAATGGTGGTAAATTTGCTGTGTGACCCTGTGTTTGTGTCGACCCTTATTCTGGAGAATCTGTCCTTTACTGACTGTACACAGGGTTTCGAATAAATTGACAAATGTTTCCTTAATGTTTTTATGTCATTTGTTTCCTTCCTGACCTCATGATCTGCATTTCATGGTACTTGTAAATCCAATATCCCCTACTTTTTTTGAATAGTATAATATCAGTATATTTGGTGTTTACCTAGTGGTTTGGACCTGTAAGAACCGAATGTGTTCTCTGTCACTTTTACTGTTAGCACTTGTGCTCGTCTCCTAGGAGCTCTGCACATTTGTACCGATCTTTTGCACTTTTGTACGTCGCTCTGGATAAGAGCGTCTGTTAAGAACCTGTTATGTAATAATGAGTGAATCGCATTTTTGTCTGGTCCCTCACCTGGGACCAATTTGCCAAAAGAGACCGGACCAAAGCAAATGGTCCAGGCAACACAAGGGGCACCAGGGGCTCGCCAACTCTTCCACCATGATACGCAGTGGCAGCTGGTGGACTGGCGATAGGGGAGGCTCAAAACAATCCCTTAAAATTAATGATTGGTCACGACCTGTTTTCAATCATTCATTTAAATTACCATTACAGAAACTCCGAAAACTCTCAACATTATCAGGTGTGGCCAGTTTTCATTAATAACACATACCTGTCAACTCTCACGCATTCGGTGTGAGTTTAAGTGGCATATTTATGTTCCTCTGTTGTAGTCAGCAATTATTCAATCAGCGCGTATGAAAGAGATTCTCGCGCAGAATTGAAGTCCTTGTGCATGGAGGGGTTGGAAGCAATGTAATTGCATAAAGACGTTTCAAATTATCTAATTTCATTTAAACGATCGCGAAACACATGCATTGCTTCCAACCCCCGAGTAAAGAAAAGCGCGAGAAGTCCTGAGTCTAATTGGTATGCGTTATAAATGAAAACTGGCCACACCTGATAATGTTGAGAGTTATCGGAGTTTCTGTAATGGTAATTTAAATAAATGATTGAAAACAGGTTTTGACCAATCATTCATTTTAAGGGATTGTTTGAGCTTCCCCTGTTGCCAGTTCACGAGCCGCCACTGATGATGAGGTAGCGATTCTGGGAGGGGAGGGGAATGCTCTGACTGTTTGTACTTAACGCACCAAACAGCAGTTCAGAGTATCCAGCCTTCTTGGAGTCCCTGGGTGAGGTCCTGGAAAAGGCTCCTACTGGGGATTCCATAGTTCTGCTGGAGGACTTCAACGCTCATGTGGGCAACGACGGAGACACTTGGAGGGGAGTGATTGGGAGGAACGGCCTCCCTGATCTGAGCCCGAGTGGCGCTTTGTTATTGGATTTCTGTGCTGGTCATGGATTATCCATAACGAACATCATGTTCGAGCATAAGGGTGTTCAGAAGTGTACTTGGTACCAGAACACCCTTGGCCAAAGGTTGATGATCGCTTTTGTAATCGTGTCATCAGATCTGCGGCCGTATGTCTTGGACACTCGGGTGAAGAGGGGGCAGAGCTGCTATCTGATCACCAGCTGGTGTTGAGCCGCATCAGATGGCAGGTAAGACCGCAGGACAGACCTGGTAAAGGTGTAGTGAGGGTTGACAGGGAGCGTTTGGTAGAGGACCCTGTCTGGACAATTTTCAGCTCACACCTCCAGAAGAGCTCTTCCCGCCTCCCGGGGGAGGCTGGGGACATATAGTCTGAGAGGACCCTGTTCAAACTCTCCACTGTGGACACGGCTGCTGCGAGCTGTGGTCTGAGAGGTGTTTGTGCCAGTCCGGGGTAACCCATGGACCCGCTGGTGGACCCCAGCGCTGAGGGAATCCCTCAAGCTGAAGGAGGTGGCCTTTCGTGCTCGACTGGCCCAAAGGACTCCGGACTCCGCCGGCAGGTACCACGTCAAGATGAGCCAGTTAAGATGGTTCCGGCATCTGGTTCGGATGCCTCCTGGACGCCTCCCTTCAGAGGTGATCTGGGCATGTCCCAGTGCGAGGAGGCCTCGAGGCAGACCCAGGACCCGCTGGAGGGATTATATCTCCCGGCTGGCCTGGGAGCAGCTTGGGGTCCCACAGGAGGAGTTGGAGGAAGTAGCTGGGGAGGGGATGCCTGAGTCACTTTGCTTAGTCTGCGACCCAGTCCCGGATAAACGGAAGAAAATGGATGGATGGATTCAGTCAAACGAGCTCTCCCTTATTCAAAACAGCCTCTGAATACAGTAAGGAAGTTATTTATTTTGTGTTTTGTCCATAATCTGCGCAGTTTTCAGATCAAATAGATCACAAAATGTTACTGCGTGCAAGTTATTGAATTGTGTATAAGTAGGTTCATAATAATCCGATTAAATTGCAATTCTCATAGCTTTCTGCCGTATAAAAATTAGGGCAGCGGTGGTTTTGTATTTTACTCCAGACCTTCACACTGTAGGCAATGTATCGAACTTTAAAAGAACAATTCACTATACAGAATATTTTGAGTTCAGATTCAGGGTAACTTTAGTTCTCTATAGTGTTGTAATTGTTTTAGACATTTTTGTTTTTACTTTATTTTTATGTTTTTTCCACAAAAATTTCTGATGAATTATCACAAATTACCAATAAATTATCAAATTGATTTTTTACACCTCTTCCTTTCCAACATCATTGATCACAACTTCCACTTGATTATTGATCAGCTGCTTACCAAATATTATGAACTTTGTTTTACTTAAATTCAGCGATAACTTGTTAAATGTCAAACACACACACACACACACACAAGATACATGAAAATTACGCGCAGTCGGCCTCACATATGACCAAAATGGTCGCGTCCATAGCAGAGGGAAGTAAACAAACTGTTGGTAAATTTAAATTAATAAACCTGCCAGGATTTCATTGGTAGTTTAGGTTGTCCGGATCTATTTCAGGTCGTCTATACAACCAGATAACCGCTTATTACTAGCACTGTCATTTATAGGCATTATAAACAGTTTTGGGCCCGGCACTAAACCAAGTGGAACCCCGCATATAACCTTAAACAAATCATATTTGATACAATTTATTTGTACAAGTTTAAATCCATTGTCCATGTAACTTCTTAGCCATGAACATGCCATCAATAATTCCACATCTCTTCAGTTTCTTCATTAGTGAGCCACGATAAATGGTAATGAATGCTTTTAAGCCCATAAACACCCCTCACAGTATAATCCTTGCTGTTCTGCAATACATATCACTTCTCCCAGTTTCATCAACCTTTTTGCTGTGAAGACATTGTGATGGTCACTCAATAAACTGTTTTTCTATGAAATAGCCAAGCCTTTTCACGAACAGTTTTTCTAAAGGAGAATAATTACTTGGGATGACATAAGTGTGCTGGCTAGGGTTAGGGTTAGGCTAGTGCTGTAAATGATAATAAACCCCACACACCAGAAGCAGGCTGAGGGAAAATACCTGCGCAGCTCAGCAATCTCCTGGCTGATGTCATCCAGCTCTTTCACGCCAGTGAACTCCACAGAGCTGAAGCCATCCTGGGAGTGAGAGTGAAAGCCAGAGTGTTAAGAAAAGATACACTTTATTGAACCCCGTGGGGAAATCAGTCCTCTGCATTTAACCTAATCCTGGAGTTAAGAGCAGTTGGCAGCTACAGAGCAGCGCCTGGGGACCAACTCCAGTTCTAAAGCCAGAGCCTTGGTCAGGGACACAGGTAGGAGTGTTCCAGAGCATGTCTTTCTAAAGCCAGAGCATTGGTCAGGGACACTTTTCCTATGAACCCCAGAGCCTTGGTCAGGGACACTGGTAGGAGTGTTCTCTGAGCATTTTTCTAAAGCCAGAGCCTTGGTCAGGGACACTGGTAGGAGTTCCTATAGAGCATGTCTTTCTAAAGCCAGAGCCTGGGGACACTGGTAACTCCAGAGCATGTCTTTGTAAAGCCAGAGCCTTGGTCAGGGACACTGGTAGGAGTGTTCCCATAGAGCATGTCTTTCTAAAGCCAGAGCCTTGGTCAGGGACACTGGTAGGAGTGTTCCTATAGAGCATGTCTTTCTAAAGTCAGAGCCTTGGTCAGGGACACTGGTAGTAGTGTTCCTATAGAGCATGTCTTTCTAAAGCCAGAGCCTTGGTCAGTGACACTGGTAGGAGTGTTCCTATAGAGCATGTCTTTCTAAAGCCAGAGCCTTGGTCAGGGACACTGGTAGTAGTGTTCCTGTAATGCATGTTTTTGTGGGTGGGGGAAACCGGAGTACCCGGAGGAAACCCATGCAAACACGGGGAGAACATGTAAACTCCACACAGAAAGGCCCCAGGCCAGATTTGAACCCACAGCCTTTTTGCTGTGAGACGGCAATGCTAACCACCACCGTGCTGCCCAGTTAATCCTGAAAGTGAGAGGGAGAGTGAAAGCGTTAATCCTATGAGTGACAGTGGGAGTGTAATTCCTGAGAGAGCGAGAGCGTTAATCCTGAGAGTGAGAGAGTTAATCTTGAGAGTGTGAGAATTAAGATAATATGCCATTTTATCTTGTATTCCCATCATAGAGGACACGTATATGTATGACAATGACCAGATATTAACACTAGCAATTGGTCTTTAGCATTAGCATTCGAACATTAACATTACTGTTTTTCAATATACATTTAAGGTTGATCCTGAGAGTGAGAGTGTTAATCCTGAAAGAGCGAGTGTTAATCCTGAGAGCGAGAGTGTAAATCCTGAGAGCGAGAGTGTAAATCCTGAGAGTGAAAGTGTTATTCCTGAGAGTGAGAGAATAAATCCTAAGAGTGAGAGTGTTAATCCTGAGAGTGAGAGTGATCGTGTACACGCAGGGGACGTGACAGGCTCTGTACTGACTGACATGCTGCTTTTCTCTGGCCTGATTGCGAGGTAACTGTCGGACTCACGGGCAGGGAGGCGCTCCTCTCAGAAGGGGGCAGCATGTCGGGGGAGAGGCTCTGGGGGGGGTCCACTCCATTTTTTACTTTCTGTTGGACGAGGTGCATGGCGAGAGAGAACTGCTCCCGCGTAAGACGACCCTTCTGCCGAGTGTCCGCCAGAGTCCTGCAGAGAGCAGCCAACAGGTCAACAGAGCCCTGAACCCTGACCCCTCAACCCTGACCCCTGAAACCCCACAATCCTAAGCCCTCAACCCTGACCCCTGAAACCCCACAATCCTAAGCCCTCAACCCTGACCCCTGAACCCTGAAACCCCACAATCCTAAGCCCTCAACCCTGACCCCTGAACCCTGAAACCCCACAACCCTGAAACCCCGCAACCCTGACCCCTGAACCCTGACCCCACAACCCTGAAACCCCATAATCCTGAGCCCTCAACCCTGACCCCTGAACCCTGAAACCCCACAACCCTGAGCCCTCAACCCTGACCCTGAAACCCCACAACCCTGACCCCTCAACCCTGAAATCCCCCAACCCTAAGCCCCCAGGGGTCCTATGATATGGAGGTGAAGAACATGTTTAATACAGAGATATAATGGGGTACAGTGATAGTGGGGCACAGGGAGATCTCTCACCATATATGCGCCAGCAGTGACTGTGGCAGACCTGACTGCAGAAAGACCTCCTTCACCTCTGTCCCGCCCACCAGCCCATCAAGATCAGAGTCCAACTTCAGGAAAAGTTCATCATAGCGCCCCCTATCAGCCAGAGGGACTACCCAGCTTACTGCAGCCTGCAACACATAAATAAACACACTCAGCTGACTGAAGCTTCCACGGTTTGATGCATATTTGAGGCTGGTTCCGGGGTTACCAGGGTTACCCAACTAGACTGCAAACTGGGTTTTGGTGGAACGCATTGTGGGAGCTGGGTTTGGGGGCACCAGTGCGGGCTGAGTGCTGGGTTTGGGGGTACCTGTGTGGGCTGAGTGCTGGGTTTGGGGGTACCCGTGCGGGCGGAGTGCTGGGTAAAGGGGGCACCTGTGCAGGCTGAGTGCTGGGTTTGCGGGTAACCTGTGCAGGCTCGGTGCTGGGTTTGGGGGGACCTGTGCAGGCGGAGTGCTGGGTAAAGGGGGTACCTGTGCGGGCTGAGTGCTGGGTTTGGGGGCACCTGTGCGGGCGGAGTGCTGGGTTTGGGGGTACCTGTGCGAGCGGATTGCTGGGTTTGGGGGTACCTGTGCGGGCGGAGTGCTGGGTTTGGGGGACAGGCTCCTGGTGGGCGTGCTGAGGGACGGGGAGGAGCGCAGGCTGTCTCTCTTAGGGACGGGCACAGCTGGCAGCACGGGCACTGAGCCTAGCAGAGTCACGCCCCCTTTCCTCCTCTTGGATGGGGGGATGAGGGAGGGGGGCAGCGAGGATGGGACAGGCTCCTTCTCCATGGCGCGGTACACCAGGTGCATCGCCTGGGGGGAGAGACGGAGGGAGATAGAGAGGGAGAGATTGAGACAGAGATGGAGAGGGAGAGATGGAGAGAGAGAAGGACAGAGAGATGGAGAGGGTGAGATGGAGAGGGAGGGACAGAGCAGAGTATGAGGTCGGCCAGTGGATGTTGTGGTGACTGGGCTCGTCTCTAAGCAGTGTGTGCCAGAGCGCAGGTGTTACTCATCACTGTTACACCTCAATACCGTAAACTCACCACTGCAAACTCGTCTTTATCCAGGTGTCCGTCCTTATCAACATCACTCAGCTCCCAGACCTACGGGACAGAGACGAGCTGAGTACAAAATCGCACACACACACACTCGCACACACACATTCTCACTCACATATACACATGCACAAACATACACTCACATATATACATGCGCACACACACACACTCTCTCACATATATACATGCACACACACACACACACACACACACACACACACACACACACTCACACATTCTCACTCACATATACATATGCACACACACACACACACACACACACTCTCACATATATACATGCACACACACTCACACTCACCCACACACGCACACACACATTCTCACTCACATATACACATGCACAAACACACACTCACATATATACACGCGCACACACAGACACACACACGCTCTCACACACACGCGCGCGCGTGCTCTCACACACACACGCGCGCCCGCTCACACACACGCACGCGCACACACACACCTTCCCCAGCACATCCAGAGGGAGTTTAGAGTTCATCAGCACAGGCTTGACTTTGTCCCCAGAGAGCAAACCGTTCACTGGAGACAGACTCTGGAATATCTGCTCAAACTTCCCCCTCTCCTCCACCTGAGAGAGAGAGAGAGAGAGAGAGAGAGAGAGAGAGAGAGATGAAGACACAAGACTTAAACACTCACACCCTCTCCTCCACCTGAGAGAGAAATAATACACACACACCCCCGCACCCCAGCCCTTACCCTGACGGCCCACTGGGAGTCGCTGGTGGACGCGGTGCTGCTGGTTAAAGGGCTGCCCGTGTCACTCTGTAGAGACAGAGCACATGGGAGACATTGCGTTTCCTAGCAACTGAACCACCACTAAAAGCACTGGGTTGGAGGAATGGGGCACTCACAAATTTGGGGGGCGGGACAGGCAGGGCGAGGCTGGCGATGCTGACATCTCTGCCATTCTGGGCGCAGGCTACCAACCGCATCGCCACAAAGAACCCCTACAAGGAACATAAGCCACTGACCTGAGATCAGCACGAATGTGCAAAACACAGCCGCTACAAAACAGTCCCTAATAAAGCAAGGCTGATTTGAGAATAGCGCCGACACACTTAGTACACATTTCTGGAAAATCACAGCTGCTCTGAGGTCAGTGCTAATGTGCTAAGCCCAACTGGCAAAACACAGGCACCAAAACTGCAGCTGATCTGACCTCAGTGTGAGAGTCACAGAAGCAGCTGCTGATAAACCATAGCTGGTGTGTGAGCGCGCGCGCGTGTGTGTGTGTGTGTGTGTGTGTGTGTGTGTGTGTGTGTGAATGCAGTAAACAGAGCCACGAACACACCACTGCTAAACAACACAACTCTTCTGAGGTCACACGGCTTCACCCACCTGCTTGTCCAAGTAGCCTTTTCCATTTGGATCAGCCAGTTCCCAAATCTGTTCCAAAGTACCGGGGAACCAAAACACAAAGAAAAATGAGTCATCATCTCTCGCTCTCTCTGTCTCCCTCTTTCCCACCCCACCCGTCACCCACCTTTCCCAGGGTGGAGCCTGACAGCCCAGACTTCTTCAGGAAAAGTGCACCTTCTGTGGGGCCGACCCTGCCGCTGTTCGCACGGTCCACCTGCAGGCGGGGGAGTGCTGTGACATCATCACCCTGCGCCATCCTGAGTAGCTCTTACATCAATATAAGATGACCACCCCAGCATGGACAATCAGATCTGACCAAGTACATTTGATGAAATCTTCCGAAGAACAGTACATCTCATTTAACTGATGAAAATATAATACTCATTAGCATGATTTCAATCTCTGAAAAACAGATCAATAAAGAATAAAAAAGAGCTGACGACTGCATTTCCCACCAGATCTCAGTGAGGAAGCAGCTTACCTGCTTGTAGTAGCTCTCGTAAACCGCACTCCCACCGGACAACTGCAGGGGGCAGAACAACCAACAACTGATAATACCCCTTCACAGCCACAGAGAATCAGATTCACCACCAAACTCACAATATTACTCAACTACACAAACACATAACAACCCACCATTCTGACTGGATCTCCACAAGAGACAAGGAATGAATGAAAAAAAATTCAACACTTCTTGTACTGCAGAGAAACACTTCCTGTTCGGCCCAGACTTGGCCCATACAAAGAGAGGCAGCGTCAATGAAAACGGATCGGCGATATGGCACAAGCACAGTCAGCAGTGATCTGTACTGACCATGAGGTTAGGAAGGGTGGAGCAGGGCTCATGTACACAAAAAATAAAAGCTAGGCTTGACAGTGTCTTTCTTATCTCACTTTTGCGCCATCTGGTGTTGTAAATGGTTGTACCCCAGCAGAGCATCTTATTCCTACCTGCAAATGTACCATAGCTCTCCTTCAGCGAGGCTGCCTCTCTGCTATACCATGTAAAGCACATGACCATTTGCTGTGAGGCAAAGGACTACTTTCTTTGTGGCCAATGAGCGTATATCATCGACTGTATGAAAAGACGGACGAAGCAACAGTGATGTCACCCATTGGTTTCAGCATACCATTTAGGAAGCCTCGATTTTGGCAATTTGAACAGCACCATTTTGTCATTTTGAAACCGGATGTGATTCCTATTGGACAAGAGTGTGAACTGAAGATCCAGGGAGGACCGTGGCTCTGGATCTGACCGTATCGAACGAGGACCAGAGGATAGCCACGCCCCTAAAGCTTATTCTGGCTTTATCCTTTATTCTAGTCTACTTAGGACCATAATTTACAAAAATGAACATCACGATATATCAAAGGAGAATTGAAACTTGCGTTGGATACCATAAATGATGTGGAAAATCATTATTTAAATAATAAATCAGGTGGCAAAGTAGGGTCATTTTCTCATAGACTTCAATAGCATTGAACTTCTTTCTGCAACCACCAACGTCGCCATCTGCTGGCCATTAAATATAACGCAAATTTTTGAGATTTCCGCATAGGCCTCAGTTTGCAGACCCTGGTGCTGCGTCCATCTTTTTACACAGTCTATGGTGTATATAGAACTGGAGAGGCTGTCGGAGCGAAAAGTTGAAGAAACCAAAATGGCGTCCAGTGCACCATACCTCTGAATTTCCCATTGACTATAATGGAAAAACTCCTGCTATTATTTTGTTATTTTAAAAGGTATACAATCGGAAATCCTTCCTGCGTAGGACTGGATAACATAAAAAAAAAAAAAAAAAAGAATCGAGGCGCAATTTTGCTTGACACTTTTCGAGAACGAAGTTATAAGAGGTTGTTTTAGTCAACGGTAAATCCATTGGTAGGTCACTATGACTCACATCTGACTGATTGGTCACTCGCAGAGTATTGGTGAATAGCCTACAAGAACACTGCCATAAAGTATATTGAACTCCCATGGTTACTGAGCTATGTCTTTATCTCACGGAACAGACAGCTGAGCAGTATGCAAAAACGCTATCTTCGCTAGCAATCATTGAAAGCTAGCCAGTTTGGTCGACTGCCTCAGCTAGGATTGCATTATAGTAATAAAAAAAAAATTAAAAAAAAACTCACAGCTTGCTTACTAAATAGTCCCTAGATAGGCAGATGCCTGATAAGGAGGCTCTTATTTGTGCAATTCATCTGGAATGAACACCACTAACGTTACACGAATGTTTCTGCCAGGTCATTCGCTATGGCTAATGCTGTATGTAGATATGCAACATGGCTAACATTACATGGGCATGAGAGCTAGCTGGCCATCATCTTGTGTAAGCAACGTGAGTTTATTGTGCCAACTAAGTTTATCTAGCTAGCTAAATTACAGATAAAGTTTGCCATCATAGCCGTCTACAGCGACTCGATTACCTAACGCGCCAGCTAGACAAGTGGCTAGTTAGTGTTGTGCTTCCCATTAAAGACAGGTTTTTATATTTTTGACATCTCGAACAGTGTCATGTAAAATTGCGCATTAATTTTTATTCTTATACGTTTTCCGATCACAAATATGTTGAAATCTTTTCTGAAGACGGCTTAGTTCGGCGGAAAATAGCAGGAATTTCTCCATTATAGTCTATGGGAAATTGAGAAGTGCGGTTCACTTGACGCCATATTGGTTTCTTCAAAAGCGGCGGCAGCTTCTCCAGTTCTATATACACCATATACACTCATTTGTTTGTGGCCCAGGCCCACTTCCTTTGAGATGCATCCCAACTTCCTGTGAGGTGCATCCCCACTGCCTCTGAGGTAAATCCCCACTTCCTGTGCAGTGCATACCCACTGGCAGATGAAAGAGGAATAGAACACAGAGGTCATCACCGCAAAACAGTCTCTGCTCACTAAATTTCAACCAAACCCGAAAAATGGCAATTCCAAAGGTGAGGTGTGATCACTGATCTATAGAGAATAATAATAATATAGATCAGTGGGTGTGACAGCAGCAAGAAGTAAAACACCACATGTGTGATTGGTGGATGCTTATGGCAGAGGGATGTGACATTATTCTAATCTCCACCTCACTGCACCTGACACAGTTTCAGCCAGAACAGCAAAATGAACAGGACAACTGATGAAATTAGGTGTGTTTGAGAGAGAGAGAGAGAGAGAGAGAGAGAGAGAGAGAGAGAGAGAGAGAGAGAGAGAGCGCATGTGTGAGTGTAAGTGAGAGTGTGTTAATTTTGCGGTTCTAAAAATAGCTACACCTAGGTTCTGCTCGCAAATTTTTCAAGCCTCCATAGCTCCTCCCTATCCGCTGCCTACATCACAGAATCCACCAATATTAATGAAAAACCAGCCAAGAGCACCAGTCAAGTGAAATTAAGAATGCTTTTTCAATTTCACCCATCTCCGCAACATCATGTTGGTTAAAAAGATAAACCCTCAGCCTTCATTAAGAGCCAGTTTTTAATAAGAGTCAGGCAGGCGGTGATTCATGACCCCTTCGGATTTGTCCGAAATTTTTTTTATTGATAGATATATGTTAGAAACGAACAAAAAAAAAAAAAAAAAAAAAATCACATTTTCAATCCTTAATAGGGTCTGCCTTATTTTAGGGGATCCTGGAATATCGGGGTCAAAATCAGCCAAAATGTCAAAATCACTAAAATTAGGTTTTTGAATGCTTGTATTTCTGTGCGCCCTGAGTGAGCCAAATTGATTTCCATTTGTGCAAGTCTAACGGGTATGGACTCTCCGAAAATGTGAAAATTTTGGCGGCTGACTTAGGGCGCAGCTCATAGGTGGCGCTGCAAATCACTACTTTTTGTAATTATGCGCACTTTCCCAGGGGTTGTGTGGCTTGCGACCCAAGTCAGCCAAGCTATTTTATGCATGTCATTATAGGTTAGGACCTCTTACTTTGGATTTGGACGAAAATTACGGCGGCTGACTTAGGGCGCACAAGTATGGGGGGTGCTTTTTGCCGCCGAAAGGTGAAATTACCACAAGTTGGCATAGCGATTTCTCCATGCGCCCTGAGTCAAAAGTGATGAAATATGGCTCACGTTGACACTCAGCTTCTCTAGTGTCAGTGGTAAAGAGACTTTTGTGGCTGGTTTCGGTATTATCCCTTTTTGCACAATTTTTGTTAGGCCACTTCACGAAAAAGCCAAATATGGTAAACTGGGAAATTTCTCAGATTTTCATGAAACTTGCAGGATTTGCTTCCTTTACTTTATTTATGAGATATAAGGCTATTTGAAAGTGCTACTTTTTGCAGTTTAGTTCCAATTTTGCCACCAAGTGGCGGCCTATAAACAAAGTTGCTTGCCACACTGCACTCAAACTTACAGAACACCTTTCTCCCAGTTAAGGAAGCAAATCCTGCAAGTTTCATGGAAATCGGAGAAAGTCCCCAGTTTACTATATTCGGCTTTTTCGTGAAGTGGCCCAAGAAAAAAACGGTGCAAAAAGGGTTAATACCGAAACCAGCCACAAAACTCTTTACCACTGACACTAGAGAAGCTGAGTGTCAACATGAGCCATATTTCATCACTTTTGACTTAGGGCGCATGGAGAAATCCCAGTGTGCAAATGTGGTAATTTCACCCTTCGGCGGCAAAAAGTGCCCCCTATACTTGTGCGCCTTAAGTCAGCCGCCGTAATTTTCATCCAAACTAAAGTAAGAGGTCCTAACCTATAATGACATGTATAAAATACCTTGGCTGACTTAGGGTGCAAGCCACACAACCCCTGGGAAAGTGTGCATAATTCCAAAAAGTAGTGAATTGCAGCGCCACCTATGGACTGCGCCCTAAGTCAGCCGCCAAAATTTTCACATTTTCACAAAAACCTAATTTTGGTGATTTTGCCATTTTGGCTGATTTTGACCCCAATATTCCAGGACCCCTAAAAAAAAAAAAAGCGGTCCCTATTAAGGATAGAAAATGTGATATTTGTTCGTTTCTAACATACATCTATCAATAAAAAAAATTTCGGACAAATCTGAAAGGGTCATGAATCACCGCCTGCCTGACTCTTATACAAGCTGGCTCTTAAAAGGGAGAGGCAGGGGTGAGAGTCCCTGAACCAGTTAAACCAGTGACCATCTCTCCAGACAGTACAGCAGGGGAACTGGTCAGGAACCTGTAAGGCAGCATGTCCAAATCTGATCAAAACCTCTGGTTTTATGCCCTACAGCTATACCAGCTATACACTGAATCTGTAATCACTTTTGCCAATATCCTCCCACCAGTGTTGGGCAGTAACGCGTTACTGTAACGACGTTACTTTGGACGGTAACTAATACTCTGACGCATTACTTTTTAAATTAATAAACTCAGTTAACGTTATAATATGGTGCGTTTGTTCGTTACTCGGTAAATTAATTTATGGAGTATGTAATGCCGATTACATCCAATGGGTGGCAATGTTGTAAAGAGACATCCTTGTTGAAAGCTCCGTGAAAACCCAAAGTTGATCGGTGACGACGATAACCCCAAGTTTTGGCTTCAGGTGACGGTGAAAATTGAGGCAAGAAAAAAATCTTCGCATATTTCATGTTCCTGACACCCTAACGATTATATTTTTGTTGAATGGCAGAAACGTTTCAATAAAAATAATCGCTGTGGTACCCTGGAAAAAGTGCTCGACCGCTCGGTCGAGTTGCCCCGTCATGGTAAACTGAAGCGCTGATGCCGACTCGGTGTATAAACACACAGTCAAGATAAAAAATGTAATTCGCCAATTTCCTTGCTAGACTGCATTGTTCATGTTACCTTCAGATCGGCATACCTATAAAGCCATTTACTGTTTACATAATAATATAATGATGATAATAATAATGAGATCTTTACATAATAAGATAAATAATAAGCTAGTGCTCATTTATTCTGTCATAACCATCGTAGCTGAGCCATATTGAATAACACTGTGCATCAGAGGCGTAACCAGAACTTCAAAATGTGTATGCACGAAACATGCCTTTACGACAATAAGTCCTGACTAATTCTCTGTTGTTTTTCTTAATTAACGATACATTCACGCTGAGAGCGCACCACATTATCAAGTGTTGGTTATTCTCCCCATCGAGCAAGACAACAACCATTCATAGTGCGCAATTGGAGCGTTTCAATTAGGTTATGCTTATTCAAAATTGTGTAAAGGTGTTTCAAATCTTTGTTTGGTTTAATTTAAACAATTGAAACAATTATAAAATTCAGGTTAGACTGCTTGATATGCCAAAAAGATAGCGCGGAAGTTTGTGAACAGTTTACCATTCGAAAAGCAAATACCTACGTAAGAGTAAATTATTTTTCCGAACCAAATTCAGCTCATTATAGATCGCATCAATAAAGACGTGTGTTTTTAATTGCCAATGGATGATTCTTATTGGATAACGTTTTACTGAAGGAAAATTATTGAGAGCAAGTCAGGACCAATAATTGTTGTAAAGGGATGTGCCGTGCAAACGCATTTTGAAGTTCTGGCTACGCCTCTGCTGTGCATTGAGTATTCATAGTTACAGCTGTCTTGATGGGTAGCTAACTATAAACATTAAATTTTACTGTGGTAAATATATGAGGCTGTAATTGAAGGGATGGGTATTATGTAGCACAGTAAACATGAATTTCAGCCTCTTGTTTTCTATGTAGGTTTGAATTGATGGGATGCATCTAGATAGCCATGTTGTATTTGCTTTAGTAACCTCTGTCTCTTATCTAAGTGCATAATCTGGTCTGTTTATTTTATCAAATTACTTTTATTTTTAGGTTACTATTACATTATGTTGACTGTTGCACTTTTTACAGCATAAATATTTATGTGTATGTGTGTGTGCACACATATATATAGAGAGAGAGAGAGAGAGAGCACACGTTATCATCAGAAAAAAAATTTCGATAAATTGATGAATCTTATAAACATATTCTGCTGTCAATAATTTTTTAAATGAAAAAACTTAAACTTCAGTTGCACAAATGAAAAAATTCCATTGATGCCTAATGCTTGTTTGTTCAAGCCTAAAGTTACCCTAACTGGACAAGTCAACCAGCTGGTTGACTAGCGTATCTGCCATCTGATTGGGTCATCTGGGGGAAAAAAAAACTGAATAGTTGCCAAATGTGGAGTCAGGAACACAATTTTACCAATAAATAATTTTTTGAAAACGTATTTCGTAGTGTGCCTGTTAAAGGGTTAAAAAAAGTAACTAAAAATTTACTTTTAACAGGAATGCATTACTTTTTGGTGTAAGTAATCAACAAAGTAATTGAGTTACTTTTTGAATGAAGTAACTAGTAACTGTAACTAGTTACTGTTTTTCAGTAACTAGCACAACACTGCCTCCCACTGATAAGTGAATATTCAAGCAATGTTAAACTAACTGTACGCCCCCTAAACATGGATGCCGACGAAGTTTCTGTGTCACAGCTGAACCAAACAGCAGACCAGCCCAACACAGGACACGCGTTTCAAATTGAATGTCTTCTACCAGGGTGTATTTGAAGAAATAAGCGGCATTAGATTGCGCATGTGAGCAATTATAGGCTATAAATTCACGCCGTAAAACCCGTCATGTCTGGAACATGGGCCGGAGTAAAATAGCAGTTCCCGGTTTTACTTAGTGAATGTATCCGGATAACTCGATGCTCTTGTGACGTGATATCTCCTCCCTTCCTCCAGGAGACGGCTAAACGGAAACAATATGAAACTAATCGTACAGTCACAATTCAGGGCTGATTTCGGTTTCTTCAGCGCAGGTAGCTCAAAACAAAAACAAGACCGACCATCCGGCATCCAAGCACCGGAGACATTGCCCAGGGTGTCTGCGTCAGCTTCGTCTGACGAGCATCTTGTTTTTCCGGTCTGTAGATTGTGACACAAAGAACCAAATGCCTAACCGCACAGATCATCGGGCCGTGATTTCTGTCTCAGGAGGACGATCCCTCCTGATCATGTTTAAAAGTAACTGACCGCAAGTAAAGCATGAAATAGCCAGCTGTGCAGATAGCTGAAAGACATGACCGTAGCCGTCTCTGGGACAGGCTGCTTCCAACATCAGTCCCTGTGAAACGATGACAGCGCGTCCTCCTCCTACTTGCTCACAGTGAGCCAAACGAGCGTCAGGCGGGGACCCGCCCGGTGACACGGCGAATAATGACGCGGTATGTGCACCTGTACGGAGCGCAGAGCGCGGACCCGACGCTCACCGACTACGTTAAGAAATTAAATGTTTCATCCTTGAAGTTCGCCAGATCCAAAATAACTTCAGTTGCCCGCAAGTGAGTTATAGTACTTAGATTACAGTTAATCTTAACACACAACCTGATTTTCTGGCAACTACTTCACTTGTCCAACACTTTTTCTAGTGTCACTCGTCATTAAAACACAATTTCGAGACGGACCCTCTGAGTCAGATAGACGGAAAGGAGCCAAACTCTATTATTAAGACCTGATTCCGGGGCGCCTGGCTAAACTAAGATACGCACTGGGACGTCCGCAACATTGACATCTTTACAAACAAGACAGCCACCAGAACACATTTCGAGGTTTACCGAATTACCGCAATTTATAATCATACCAGAGTTATAGCACCCGCTTTTCAGATCTGCCACAAGTTTGTATACTGAGAATAGTTTACTTCGCGGTCTCTTGCATTAATCTCTTATTTAGCTGGACACCTCGCCGCAAAGATGAAAAGTTAGCGAGCTGTATAGTTTGCCTTACCCCCGTACTACAACCTTTCAGTAAAACACCGCGATTCCACTTGACATCAGCGCACAAACACATCCTAAAAAACGATAAATATCCCAAACACAGTTCTGTCAAGAGGAAGAGCAAATGTGCGCGGTTCTCGCTGGTTTTACAAAAAATATCCGAACAAGTAACCGTACCTGAGACAGAGACATGAGCGCCGCCATGTTTCCTACTGCGACGGGAGCGCGCACGAAGCTCCGTGCAGAGACGCGAATCCAAAGTAGATCAAATCCCACACGAAGCAGCCAGACAAGATTCCTGAACCAAGCAGGAAATGCCACAAGAGTACAGAGAAAATCTTAAGTGTTGTTATTTTTCTTAAGTTTTTGCTATGGCCAAACAGAAACTTTTTAAACACTATTGAATTCAGTGTTATAGATCAGTGGTTCCCAAACTCGGTCCTGAGCCCCCAGTTGTACAGGCTGCTGGTTGTTGTTCCAACCACAATTTCAATCATGGGATTGTAATAAACTTAATTTGTCCTGATTAGACGCAGTTCCGCTTTACAGCAGTTATTTACTGTCTTCAGTCTCTTTTTCTCCACAAAAATCATCAATGTGTCTCATGGCGAAAATAAGACCCTTAATCATATTGTGTTTATTCTGTTTATATATATTGTAAGTAATTTTGGGCAACAACATTTTTTTAAACAACAAATCGGACGCTGATGAAGTTAGTAAGGTGTAAATTATGTTGCTGATCTCAGTGGTTTAGAGTTCTATCAAAATAATTTGCTTGAACTTGATAATATTAAGATGACACAAAACAGGTTTGAATCTCACTTGCTCGCCTAATGCATAGTTTTTGCGACGATGTGTCCACCAGTTTACCTATTAGGGACTTATTGATTGTTTACTTTGATTGGTTTAATTTTCGTTGTTTTTATACAGTTCTTTAAAATATTTCACAATGTGGATATGGATTTTTATTCCTCATGAAATGTATGGATATTTGCTAAAGTATGGCTCAAGGGGATAAATAACTGCTCTATGCATAAATGCACCTAATTAAGCCAAATTAACACTTTGTTAAAACACAATGACTACAATTGTGGGAGGAATAAAAACCAGTATAGACAGGGGGGCGACAGGACTGATTTAGGAACCCCTGGATCAGGCGATGATTAGGTGGCAGGTTGAAAGAGCCAGGTTGGGATTTTAGGCTTGCGACTGGGAATCCCCTGCTCTTGCCAAAGAGACCACAGTGAGTCAGGACCCTGGTATAACGCTGCATCCAAAAGATGGCATCTCCCTCAGTACAGTGTCCCCATCACTGCGCTAGGGCATTGGGGATTATTTCAAAAGGGGGAAGAGTGCCACCTGCTGGCTCACCAATGGTCTCTCAGCCAAGTACCATCCAAGCACACAACTGCTTAGCTTCAGCCACACAGCTGGAGCAGATTGAGTAGCAATACGGCTGCTGCCAAATACTTTGCTATTTACATTACATTAAAGTATTACATTACAGTATTCTTTATACATTAAAGAATACTGTATAATATGACCAAACATTTAGGAATAATGTGCTTTGTGCAATATGACTAAACAATCAGGAATACTGCGTAATATGACCAAACATTGAAGAATACTGCATAATATGACCAAACATTCAGGAACTGGGGGGCGAGGAGGTTAGGGAGTGATAAGAATAGCGTGATGCCGACTGCCCTGCTGGAAGCGGACGGGGCTACACCCACTAATGAGGATCTTTTTAGAGCAAAAAAAGCAAAGTGAGGGGCTTGGAGCAGCAGACAGCTCAGGAACGGGTGGTGCAGAAGTAACAGTCTGAAATGTTTTTATCTAAATGCCAGAAGCATAAAAAAATAAATTCTCAGAACTTGAGGCTGTTATGATTAGTGGAGGTTATGACATAGTATGTGTTACATCCCTCAGTGCCCTATGGTGGCGCTGTTTTTCTCCGCTGTTATTATTTGGCTGTTCAGCAGCGTTACAGATGAGGCCAGATGAGGTGGGTGGAGTGCTTCCTATAAAAGCAGGGAAGCCCTGCATAACTACGGAGAGGTTTGGAAGCTGCTGCTCCCATGCCTCTTGGGCCCTGCTGTTCTCATTTGCTTTCTTTTTTCTCCCCTTTTTCCTTTCCATTTTTTGACTTATAATTCAAATAAAAACCCCTAGACTCGAGCCTTGCGACTTTTTGTCGTTTATGTTGTGATCAGTGTGCCTGGCCAGAACAGAATAGATTACAGGGATGTGGCCAGGGGAAGAGGATGGAGATGAATATAATATAGAAGGTTATAAGCTCTTTAGGAAGGATAGATGTAATAGGCGAGGAGGGGGCGTAGCACTCTATGGGCTCTAATTTCTTGGCGCAGCGTGGCACAGCCCACGCAGTGGTAATTTCGTCCAGTGCAGCCCGCGCAGTGGTAATTTCGTCCAGTGCAGCCCACGCAGTGGTAATTTCGTCCGGTGCAACACCGTGTGCAGCCATTTCGGCAATTTGGTAGACGGATGTGCGCCGAGATGCCTGTGGCGGCGTAGTAGGGGGAGGTGTCACATATTCATCATGACGCAGTGACAATTTCGTGGATAAAGGCTCCGCCGAAAGTGCGCAGAGAGCTCGCCAGCTCCAACCTGGTTTACTTTCTGTGCAGTGGTAATTTGGCTGACCGGGCGCACAGTGCGACACGCCACCGAAACCTCACAGGCAGGTTTCCAGAAGGTCAGGCACATTTCAATGCAATAAATAATTATAGCAACCACTATTTAATGTAACTATCTGAATCAGGACATAAATTATAGCATCTATATCGATTGTCCTGATGTCAGATCAAAGGCGGTTGGCACTCGTAATGGAAACTCGACCTGGCTTAATCAACGCAGCTGAATCTGTGATGCAAACTAGCGACTTCACATCTTTCTAAGCCAACCACAAACTGCCTATAATGCTTGCGTTCTATGCTCAGTAAAGCTGCTTGCACACTGGACACGAAACGAATTTTTCGCACGACTGATTACATTCAAAGTCAATGCAAAGACGCGAATACACGCGTGTATTCACGCCTTTGCATTGACTTTGAATGTAATCTGTCGCATGAAAAAATTCGCTTTCGGCCCAGTGCAAGCGGCTTAATACTACTATTATTGTCACAGGTTTTATCGTTTTTAGTGGGGGAAAGGAATAAAGCCTGATTGCTATGATCTCAACTGAGTTAAGATCACATATTGAAAATAAATGTGCAACGTATCTTGCATTGTTGTCCATGCATGTTAATCCCAAAATTTTAAGCAGCAACAGGGTGTAATAATAGGAACACGCTATCCATCGTTTCTCTTCCCAATGATGCAGGCAGAAGAAATAAATGAGCAACCGTCCTATTTCATTCCAACTTCATAAGTTTGAATGATCTGACGTAGTTTCGTTTTGAAATTCCATTCAAGTTCGCTAATGGTAATAATTCGCAAATGCCCTAGCTAGCCAGCTAACTCATATTCGTAATGCTTAATATAGACGTAAGCAGTGCAGAAAACATGCCTGAAGTCAGCAAAGTAAAATGCAACATTAACGCATTATGCAGATATAGGACAAAGGCTTCTTTATTCCAACACTTTAAAGGAGAGGAGAGGAGCTCATTTGATTGGTGAAGATTTGACTCGGCTGTGTTAAACCCGCTCACGCCTTCTCTCCTCCCTCTTTGCCACTTGCGCCGGCAGGAGGGACAGAGGCGGGACAGAGGAGTACTTGCACCGGGCACGAAATTGCAAAATATGCCTGGATACACCCCATTGGCGTGGCGCTCCCCCCATTCGCCGCGCCTGCGCCTGGTCAACAAATTTGGAGCTCAATGTGAACGAAAACATAAATGTGCAGGAAATTCCTGAAATTGAACATTTCTTGCCCTGTGAAGATACCTGGGTCAAGCTCATTGGCAAACACGAGACAGGTTTAAACATAGGAGTATGCTATCGACCGCCAGCTTTGGACAGTACTGTCACTGAAATGCTCTTTAAGAGGATTAGGCAAGCTTGTAGAGGAGGAGGGACTATTATTATGGGAGACTTCAATTATCCTGGTATCGATTGGAAAATGGTGAAACGACAGGGTAAAGGGGAGGAAGAATTTATTGATGTTTGAAATGACAATTTTTTGGTTCATTATGTTGGTAAACCAACGAGAGAGAGAGAGAGCAATTTTAGATTTAGTTCTCTGTAGTGACCTTGATAGAATTAACAATGTAGAGGTAATAAAGCCACTCGAGACGAGTGATCATACCATTGTTAGTATTGATGTTTCAGAGCAAGTTAAAAAGTTCCCTTTGAAATCCAAAATTTTCTTCTTTAGAAAAGCAAAATTTAGAAGGATGCACTCATATCTAAGTGGAAATGTCATGGTTTTGCCCCCACCGGCTGCAACCAACAAACCGGCGGGCACTGGGACCATGTACCCAAAAGGGAGAGAAGGGACCCAAACGCACAGGCTGAGAAAAAAGATAAAGACTTTTAATAAAACTGGTACAAACCACAAACGAGGGGAGCAGCGGCACAACAGGGCTGAAACTTCAGAATGCAGCTTAATTTGGCAGTGCAGCTCTTAAATACTCTACACTTCATCTCCACTTCAATGAGCAACAGGTGGGGGTCGCTGTAGTGGAGGCACAGACAGCAGGAGGGGGAGGGACTGCAGGGCAGAACCATCACAGAAAAAGATTAGAAGATACTCCTTGATTGTAAGTCTGTGAATGGAAAGCGTGGTAGATTCAAGGGAGTTCTACTTGATGCACAATGTAAATTCATTCCAACGGAATGTACAAGTAATTTAAAAAAAGCAGAATCCTAAATGGATGGCTACAGGTATTTGGAAGATTTTGAGTAATCTAAGAGAATATTCTTCATAAGACATCCAAAAGGACGGTAATGACAATACTAAGGCTGAATACTGTGAGATGCGGGCTGGGTCAAAAAAGAGCTGAGGAAACCTGGAAGACTGTATGAAAGGCAAATTGCAGAAGGGGCAAAAACTAACCCCAAGCGCTTCTTTCAGTACTGTTGCAGAAAAAGGAAAGTTAAGAAGGGGGTCAAGTGCACCAAGCATGAAGATGGATCACTGCTGTATGAGAACAAGGATATTCCTGATGCCTTAAATAGTTACGGAATGCCCGATCTGAGAAATATGTACAAGGCTTGCTCGTATGCGACCCCCTGTTGCCAGCTCAGGAGAGAGAGACAGTTCGCGGCTCTCCTCCGAAGCACGCGCCTGTCAGCCCCCGCATCTTTACACTCATTGGTCGAAACTATCGCAAGTTCTGAACGAGGGCGGAGGATACCCAAACATAAGCAAGCTTAGAATCTCACTGACGAGCGCCCGGCTGGCCAACAGGAGGCGCTTGAGCAATGAAGAAGGCAATTATTTTAATGTCCCTTCCCAGCAGTCCCTTCCCAATTTGCATCCCTACAGCGCTTCAACCAATCGTGCGCTGTTCTGAAAAAGCTGCCGACCACTGCTGGTTGGTACGACCGGGGATCGAACCCGCTCCGTAGTAGTTACTACTGCTCCGCAAAAGCAACGCCTTAACCGAGTGAGCTAACCCGGCAGCTCCGCCTCAGACAGTTACAATTTAGGCGTAGCGGACAGAGGAATATGGCTAAACATACAAGCTTACTGCGCAATTGTACAAAACATTTAGGCGTAGCCAATGGAGGAATATGACCAAACATACAAGCTTACTGCGCAATGGTACAAAAGATTTAACATATATAACATAACGTATCATGAGTGGAGAGAACAGGCCGTTCAGCTAAACAAGGCTTGCCAGTTTCTTTTAACTATTGTGATTATATCACTTCAGATACTCAATGACTCAATGGTATCTAGCTTTAAGTCAAGCCTGCTCTTGAAAACTCCCAAGGTCTCTGCCTCAACAATATGGTCAGGAAAGCTGTTCCACATCGAAATTACTCTTTGGGTGAAAAAATATTTCCTAATATCAGTGCAAAATTTACCCTTGGTCAACTTCCATTTGTGACCCCGAGTTCTACTAATAGAGCTTGGCCAAAGGAATCCTAGATAATTACCTCCGCCAACGAAGTTGGAGCGAAGGTTATATTTTTGCCCCTGTTCGTTTGTTTGTTTGTCTGTCTGTCTGTTTGTGAACAACATAACTCAAAAAGTACTGAACGGATTTGTCTGAAATTTTGTGGGTGGATTGCTATTACATCAAGGATAGACCCTATTGATTTTGACCGCGATCAGTGAAACAATATGGCCGCCACGGCAGCCATCTTGAAATCCTATCACACGCGATAACTCAACTTTGCTCCCACTCATGCACATTTGGATTGTGCTGTAGGTTTGCACTCTATGAGTGCCTCTAGTTCACTTCGTTAACCCCCTTAACATATTTAAAGACCTCAATCAGATCACCCCTGAGTCTCCTTTTCCCAGACTAAAGAGATTAAGGATCTTCAGCCTCTTCTCATAGCTTTCATCTTTTATACCTGGAATCAGCTTAGTGGCTCTTCTCTGAACTTTTCCTAGAGCCTCTATATCTTTCTTAAAGTATGGTCCCCAGAACTGTACACAATACTCTAGATGTGGTCTGACGAATGTGTTGTACAAGAGAAGCATCACCTCCTTGGATTTGTACTCAATACTTTGGCAATGTATCCCAGCATCCGATTGGCTTTTTTAACTGTTACGGCACAATGGCTAGAACGTGTGAGGGTTTGGTCAACAATTACTCCCAGATCTTTCTCGTGTGGAGCAGATTCCAGTTTAAAACCTCCCATGAAGTAATCCTGTCTAATGTTTTTATTACCTACATGTACAACTTTACATTTTGCAACATTAAATTTCATTTGCCACATTTCTGCCCAACTCTGGATTCTATCCAAATCATCCTGAATCACTTTAGTAGAGTCTAAACTATTTACCAAACCTCCCAATTTAGTATCATCTGCAAATTTAACTAATTTGCTCTCAATATTCCTATCAAGGTCATTAATTTAGATGAGGAACAGCAGGGTTCCAAACACCGATCCCTGGGAGACGCCACTCCCCACCCTACCTAGCTCAAATGAGATACCATTGACCATCACTCTTTGTGTTCTGTCCTGTAACCAGTTTTGAATCCACTCCAGAATACCTCCTGTAACTCCAATGGAGCTCATTTTAAAATTAGTCTCTTACGCGTACTTTTATCAAATGCTTTCTGAAAATCCAAGTATATGATGTCATAAGCCCTGCTCTGGTCATAAGTCTTGGTGGCCTCTTCAAAAAATTCCAGGAGGTTTGTCAGGCATGACCTTCCCTTACGGAAACCATGTTGGCTATCCCTCAAGATATTGTTACGTTCAAGAAATAATTCCAGCTCATCTTTTATGATAGATTCCAGTATTTTGCATGCAATGCAAGTTAAACTGACGAGCCTGTAATTTCCTGGCTCAGTACGGTCCCCTTTCTTATATATTGGTATTATATTGCCCTGCTTCCAATCATTTGGTTTTTCTCCAGTTTCTAAAGACCGTCTGAAGATGGCGGAGAGCGGTTTAAAGATGATCTCACTAACTTTCCTGAGCACTCTAGGATATAAGCCATCAGGACCCGCCGCCTTATCTGCCTTCAGTTTATGCAACTTGTCTAATACTTCATTATCCCTAACCTCAATTTCTGCAAAATAATCTTCAACATTGGACATGCTATCTGGCTGAATAAAAACCCCGCTCCGAGGTAAAATTCTCAACAAAAAAACAGTTTAAGGTATCTGCAATATCCTTGTTATCATATAGCAGCGATCCATATTTATTCTTTATGCACTTAACCTCCTCTTTGACTTTCCTTTTTCTGCTACAGTACTTAAAGAAGCGCTTAGGGTTCGTTTTTGCCCCTTCTGCAATTTGCCTTTCATACAGTCTTCTAGCATTCCTCAGCTCTTTTTTGATCACAGCCCACAATTAACAGTAATTCAGCCTTAGTAATCTCATTGTTATCCTTTATGTACATCTTATAAAGATTCCTCTTTTCTCTCAAGCTCCTACGAATAGTTGTGGTCATCCACTGAGCATTCTGCTTTTTCAGCTTACTTTTGGACAGCTTTGGAATGAATTTGCATTGTGAATCAAGTAAAACCCCCTTAAATCTTTCCCACATCTCATTTACAGACTCATAGTCCAGAAGTGTCTTCCATTTTATTTCGCTTAGATATGAGCGCATCCTGTCAAAGTTTGTTTGCCTAAAATTAAAAATTTTGTTTTTCGAAGACATCTTTTTAACTTCCCATGAAATGTTAAAATTAACAGTAGAGTGATCACTTGTCCCAAGAGGCTCCAGTACCTCAACATTGCTAATACTATCATTACAGAGCACTAAATCTAAAATTGCCTTCTCTCTTGTAGGTTTATTAATATACTGCACCAAAAAATTGTCACTTATAACATCCAGAAACTCTTCCTCCCCTTTACCCTGTCGTTTCACCATTTTCCAATCGATACCAGGATAATTGAAGTCTCCCATAATAATAGTCCCTCCTCCTCTACAAGCTTGCCTAATCCTCTTAAAGAGCATTTCAGTGACAGTACTGTCCAAAGCTGGCGGTCGATAGCATACTCCTATGTTTAAACCTGTCTCGTGTTTGCCAATGAGCCTGACCCAGATATCTTCACAGGGCAAGGAATTTTCAATTTCAGGAATTTCCTGCACATTTATGTTTTCGTTCACATAGAGTGCTACGCCCCCTCCTCGCCTATTGCATCTATCCTTCCTAAAGAGCTTATAACCTTCTATATTATATTCATCTCCATCCTCTTCACTAAGCCATGTCTCTGCAATCCCAACTATGTCATAACCCTCACTAATCATAACAGCCTCAAGTTCTGGAAATTTATTTTTTATGCATCTTGCATTTAAGTAAAAACATTTCAAGTTATTACTAATGCTCTTCCCCCTTGATTTCCCATGTGCCCGCTGCTCCAAGCCCCTCACTACGCTTTGTTGCTTTAAAAATATATTATCAATAGTGCATGGTGCAATAGTGCATTTAGACGTAGCCGACAGAGGAATATGACCAAACATACAAGCTTACTGTGCAATTATACAAAAGACTTAGGCCTAGCCTACCGAGGAATGCGAATAAATTCCACATCTTGGCAAAGGGAGGTTGGCAGCACAGAATATTAAATGAAAGGTGTTCCAGTAATTTTGACACACGTACTTTTGAGGAAAAAAATTTGTTGCATTATAAGAATTTAACATTTCATTCAATTATGTTACTTCAATTAAATTGTTAGATTTTTGTGAGAATTTTATTGGTTAAAGCACGCGTCCCTCTCGCAGTGGGCCGGCTGCGGTTCTGGTCCAGGCACTTTTCTGCACATCTTTCCCCCTCTACATCCATCCTTCCTGCCTTTCTCCTCTTCACACCTGTCCAATAACAGAAAAATTCCCAAAAAATAATCTTTTCAAAAAAGAGATGTTGAGGTTAAGTAATAAAGACATTGAGAAATTGTTCTGGGGGACCAACCGGCATCATGTGGGGCCACAATGCCACTATGAACAATCTGAGAGAGCTCCTTTCATCCTGCGGCCGTGTTTAACACTGTGACGCTGCTCAACGTTCATGTAACCTTATATACTGGAACAACTGACCATCAGAGGTAATTTTGCAGAACAATGTTCCCTCAAACCAGTTTAAACAATTTTTTTTCCATCAGTAATCATGCAATGAGCCCTCAAACATGCTATGCAAGAGTCAAAAAAATTGTGACACTTTTCAATTGTCATACAAAATTGATGTCTAGTGTTTTTGTTTATTACTCATATATTTACCTCAATTTACTTACGGGAATTTTTTTTTTTTTTCATTGCCTACAGTAATATTTTTCAATACATTTTCACCAAAAAATTAGAGAGAAGTCATAAATTAGGACCCTTTTTTGACAGAAGTGGTGGTGTGTGGTCATCACTGCACACTATTGTTGTGAGGCCTCGCCTGCAGCCCTCCGCCCAATAGCTGATTAAGACCCAGACTGCGCTTCCCTCATTATCCAATCATCACTCACACCTGGTTCTTATTGCCACTGGATGGTAACAGTGTGTATGTAAGACTGAGCTTCACTCAGTCTCATTGTGAAGTATTGTATCGCTATGCTTGAGCAGGTTTCAGTCAGTCTTGTACTAACTTTTTTGTGTATTCATGTATTTAAACTCTAAACTCCAAACCCAGTGCTCTTGTTTAATGCAGCACTTTCTAATTTTAAAGGAACATCGTTTCCATTTGCTTTCCTATTTGTAATTCATAGTGGCTGTAGCCATAGCCCAGTCATTGTATTGCTTTAGTGTTTTGTGGAAACCTCTGTTCCCGCTGTTTATCCTGTAGCGTCTGTGCTCGCTGCTGTGCAGTTTGCATCAATAAATACCAACCAAATCCATCCTTGCACCTTAGTCCAGTCCTCAACTTCCTGTTCTCCGTGCAAGACATTGTGCACGAGACACATGCTGTTACAGTTGTGTACTGTGTTGTGTTTGTGTTTTTCCCTCTCATTAGGGGTGGGTGTGGGAAAGGATACAGTTAAAGTTTATAAATGAATTTCAGTAAAAATGCTGCACATACACTATATGTGTCCTCTTTATAGGCGTCGTTTTTTGTTTGTTCTTTTGCTTTTCATCGAATTTTCAAAATGTATGCTTATTATACAGCACTGATGATAATAATAAAAATATCGAACAAGACATTTTTTTGCATATCATTTTGCTTGTTTTTACTTTGGAGAGCCACTGGAGGGCGCAGTCTGTCAGTACAACTGAAGAGCCTAGTGCTAACAGTACTTAAATCAAGCACCAATATAGTAAAGATGGGAAAATGTCTTTTATAGTTACCGAAGTTGATTTTTTTTAATTTCTCAGAATTGACATTTTTGTGACTTCATTTAGCTCTGGGGTCTTCAATTTTGAACAGGTGCACCATAGAGCTTCCGCCAACAGAGGGCGATAAAGTGCTTTAGCACGCAGCAGAACTAGCTGAAAAGCTCACTGGGAAGAAATCCTCCCTCAAAATATACAAATGTCAGAAACACTTTATGATTTTAAATTATAATAAATACATAAAACACACACAATAGGTGAGTAAAACTTTAGATCATAGTAATGAAAGCAGCAGCATTAACCTCATTTCAGCTCGGCGGGGGGTAATCCTCAAACTGTGACTGCCTGAGACACACACACACACACACACACACACACGCACACACACACACACACACACACACACACGTCACACACACACGCACACGCACACACACACACACACACGCACACACACACACGCACACACACACGCACACACACACACACACACACACACACACACACACGCACACACACGCACACACACGCACACACACACACACACACACACACACACACACACACACACACACACACACACACACACACACACACACACACGCACGCACGCACGCGACACACACATATAAGACAAGACACACATGTTTGTATTGTTATACTTGTGAGGACATCGAATTGATTTCCATTCATTCTGTACAGCCTATCCCAGTCCCAAACCATAACCAAATTATGCTAACCCTAACCCTAAAAAATGTGAAAAAAGTAATATGTGGTGTTTTTTATGATCAAGTACTCTGTTTATGTGCTGTGAGTTAAGTTAGGTGGATCGAGAGTTTTCCTGTACACTCAACAATGATAACACAAACACGAGTATCTAAAATGGGATACTTCCGAATTTCTAGTGAACATTTCAACTTCATGAGCAGCAGCTGTCATGATACATGTAATTTCTCTCAAAATGTCACTCGAATTAATAAAATTTTGCAGCCTCATTTAGAAATTTCACTGCTTTAAAATGGTTTGTTAAGATAGGAAGACATAGGGTTGTCCTGATAATATTGAACCTCAGTGTATGTAAATAACTGTAGACCTTAATGATGGAAGATATACACACATATGCTTGTCAAAAGACATATTGAGACCTTAGAATAACAGGGTTCTCACTGACATTTTAGTCAAAACTGAATTAACTATTGCGCATAATTGGTATAGTAAATAGTTCTATCGAATGATTTAGTAGGGGTATTCAATTCATTTGTTAATTGGGTTCAGATCAGAATTACAAAGTTCCAGTTCCCTAAGTGTACGCTGAGCGGCCAAACTTTGCAAGCAAATTCCTCCAAACTTTGAAAATCTTACTTAGAACCCTGTAATTCTAAGGTCTCGATATTTCTTCTGTGTTTTGTCCACAAATTGCACTGCTATACAGACTACAGCCTTCTGCTACCATGAGCTTATGTTGCTGAGACAAACCTGAAGCTCCTGTTGTTGCATCTCAGAGTGCAGCTGTTTATTTTTCAATCTTTTCGTTGCTTATAAAAATCTGTGGTTATAAGTTCCACAGTATAATTATTTCAGTTGAATAGTTGTTGTGACATTGTGACATCTCTCCCAGGAGATGAGAGCTGGAATGTGCAGATGGTGTAGGCAGTTAGTGAGCGTTGGGTTGTGTGGATGGTATGAGCGGTCGATGAATGGTTTTTTTTGTCTTTTTATTGAAAAAGGGAAGTTCCATTGAGAACATGTCTCTCTTTTGTCAAGAATACACTGGGAGAAAAGCCTGATGGAACAGTTCCTAACGAGGAGGGATGGAGTCAAACGGGGTAAAGCTTCTGTAGCAATTTTAACATGAAGGATCTTGCTCAAGGGCCCAGTGGTAAAATGACTCCTAAATCAGCACCCTACCCCTGCTCTGTTCGAGTGTGTACTCCTATTCCCTGCTCTATTCGAGTGTGTACTCCTATTCCCTACTCTGTTTGAGTGTGTACTCCTGTTCCCTGTCCTGTGGTCACAGTGAACAGACCCTGCCCTGTTTGAGTATGTACTTCTGTTCCCTGTCCTGTTCGAGTGTGTGCTCCTGTTCCCTGCTCTGTTCGAGTGTGTACTCCTGTTCCCTGTCCTGCTCGAGTGTGTACTCCTGCTCCCTGCTCTGTTCAAGTGTGTACTCCTGTTCCCTGTCCTGTGGCAATGGTGAGGGGACTTTGTCCTGTTCGTGTGTGTACTCCTGATCCCAGTCCTGTAGTCACAGTGAGGAGACCCTTTCCTGTTTGAGTGTGTGCTCTTGTTCCCTGTCCTGTGGTCATGGTGCGGGGACCTTGGCCCAAGGTGAGGCTCGCTCCCTGCCTGTAATGCGCTAAGCTCTTGAGCCACTTAGCTGCCTGCTAAAGACGCCCAGAGCCTGATACACTGATCACCTCCCTCAACACCCAGCGCCTGGCGATCAGCCCCTCAGCACTGCACTCATCTCTACCCCTCCATCCATCTCTTCTTCTCTCCAGTCACCCCTCAATCCTTTTTTACAGTTTTTCACCGCCCACCCCTTCCTGCTGCGCCCATCCACTGCCCCCCTCCCCCCTGCGCTTCCCCAAATCGTCGGGTCCTTTCAGTGCCCCTGTCTGTAACCCCCTTGCACCCCGTTAGTGGGTTGCCATGGCTTTCTTTATGAAGCAAATGTTAGGGGACAAGCTGAAGAACATGACGGGCGGCGGCGGCGAGGAGGAGGCAAAGACGGACGCGGACGGGAAGGAGACGGCACAGTCCAAGGGCATGTCTCGCGAGGAGTTCGAGGAATACCAGAGACAGCTGGTGGAGGAGAAGTGAGTCTAGCCCCTTTTCCCATGAGTCTTCTATGCTGTCATCCATCACAGTTAAACGCCTTCTCATCATGTGTCGAAGTTTTCCTCGGAAAACCAGCCCTTCTGTGGTAACTGTGCAGCTGCTCTTAATCACGTTCTAAACATTTCGCTTCAGTGCAAAGTTTGGCCTCAGCGTCTGAATGTTTTTTTTTCCTGGTGTTTCAGGCATTATAATGGCTGTCCTGACTGTCATAGTCACATCACTGGTTTTCCTGTTGACAGAGTCCGATAATAAACTAAATAAAATATAACTATAAAAAAACTATGATAAAATAAAATAAAGTATATGGGGTGAACTCGCTTATAAGTGCACCTAAGAAGCAAGTGAATACGCCTGTTTCTTCTAACCACTAATGTAAGGTTTTCTGCGGACTGGGAGAGTTAGAAAAATCTAATTGAATTGAACTGAATGTGACAAATCAGAAACACTTGGAAAGTTATTAGTCCCAAATATTATGGTCCTTTGAAATGGGGGGGAATACGCATTAATCATTGCTGTCATTTCCATATACTGAAACCAAAATCTATATCAGTGATACAAAAAATGCTTTAAAAGACCATATTAAAGGAAGATTTTTTTCCAAGTTCAGACCGCCTGTACTGTGCTCTCCGCGGTATCTAACTGCTCGGAGAAGGTTGACGTTTAGGACCCCCAGTTCAGCCAGTAGACCCCCCCCTTCACTTTAGCTTTTGAAATGTGTGGTTTGAAATTCCTTTGGTCGTCTTCATCAGGGGTTTCCAACTCCGGCCTGAGGACCCTCTGTGCCGACTGGTTTTTGTTTGAACCACAATCGCAATCCCAGAATTTTAACGAATTGCTAATTTTTTTGAAAACTTTTTTAAGTTCATTACATACTGAATCATCCGGCATCTGGTCTCGTCCCTCGTCTTTTAGCTTTTCAACAATTAGACTCCAGCGTCTATAAATATAAACTGATTTTTGACGAAATTTCACATGCAGCATCATTTCACCAGGACCAGGTTGGTGTTGTGTTTCAGGCCAATCCGCCTCAGGATGGCCGACATAGGTCGCTATCTTGGATTTGGTCCTGATAACAACAAAACAACTTGTTTGCAAACCTGCTGGCTTTTGCACATTCCCTACATACAACTGAATGCTGACCAACTGCAGCCCAGTTGAGTTCTGCCTCCCTGAAAGCTCTAGTTCTCATTTGCGTTAGTCATAATTATAGGGACTATTTACCCTTTTATGCCACAATGGGCCTCATGCAAGAAGCGAAATAAGAACACATTTTCTCTAATTTTTGTTTGTATCCCCAATTTTTTCTTATTTTGTTCTTACCTGTTGATTTCTGGGATGCACCAATGTTTTCTTATTTTTGCTCTTCTCTTAGGGAAGAGAAAATTTCATGAGTGGTCGAGATCACTCTTACCGAGATAAGAGAAACAGAAAACTGTTATCTCTGTCCACAGATTGCTTGTCCAATGCACGGAAACACAATTTTTAAACCTTAACATTAAAAATGCAACATATAATCAAATTTTGATTGTTTTATATTTTTGAAAATCATAATGATTTTATTATTTAGTTCTTGGGCTAAAGAGTTTGGCCCGTTGATCCTAATTAGGACTAAGCTATGAAAGCCCTTAGATACTTGCGTGTGTTCTGCTTCTGAATGGCTTACCTATTGCTGTTGGACGCTTTGGCCATCCGGGCCTTGCGCAGAGAGCGCGTTTAGAGAGATCGCGCGGATCTGTTTGCTGAGACAGATGTATGGCTACTCGAGCCAAATGTGAAAGCAACTGTACTTGAGCACGGAAGATTACTGTTATGTGTTACAGCTCTCTTGTTCTAACAAATGCAGCGGTGAAAAGATATCTCCATTCAAACGAAGAAATTCAATGCTTGCTCGAAATGCAGGCGGATGAAAACATACAATTTCATAACAACTGGATACTACGCGCAAAATCTCTGAGGTTTATGGAATAATTCGTGAGTAGGCCTAGTTACATTCGCATGGTTATCAAAGAGCAATAGATCAGTGCCATGAAACTAAACTAAAGAAAATGCAGCTGCGATATTTCAAAGTGCAGGACACGGTGCGAAAGTCTGGAAGCTCAAGTTATGAGAAAGATTAATTTTCGTGGTATGAGGCAGTGGACAGCATAATCGGTCAAAAACGCAAGGGCGAAAGAATTCCGGATGCAACATCCACCTATATCGAATGTAATCAGTACATTTTCAGCTTACCTTGATGTTTGGGTGCCCAGAGAAAGATTTGGATGTGTAAAAACATCAAGCATTCAGTCAAAAAAAATTTCGAGTTTAATTTCTCGTGCTGCTATACGTGGTGTTACAAATGACACACCGGGTTGCTATTGCATGCGCAGCATATGCATTCGCGATATTAATATTCTAAACCCCCTCTCAATAATAAAACCCCCTGAAATATATTAGCGCCTCCTTTTAAAATCGTTCCCCATTTAAAACCACCTAGGTGCATACTGCAACGCGCTGTATCATGACATGTATGCAAGTGTACTCGGGTACGGTACAGTATTACTAGCATGGGAGTAGTTTTGATTTCAAAGGTTGGGGGGGAGACACATTTCTGGTGCAAATTCTCAAAAGGGCTTTAGTTCTGAAGTAGAACAAAATAACCATGTTTTTTGATTGTTAAATAAAATAAATTTAATGCAAAATACATCAGAAAGTAATGAAATTGATCAAAATATTGGTGTACCCCATAAGGTGGAAAAGAACGCAGTAAAACCTCCCTGGAAATGAGGTGGGTGGGGGGTTATGTGGGTGACCACTTAATCTCATGTAATTTTTCACCCATTGCTGAAATTTTGCAAGAATTTGCAATAGCTCTGATAGCTGCCATCAAAGCAATATGAATATCAAATATGTATTTACCTTAGAACCTGAACCCAGCGGCTTTTAAAGCCACATTATGTGGGAATTGGAATTTTTTTCAAAACTGCGCCCCTTCAGGTTCTGCGTGCAAGACCACTGTTGTAAATACAAGTCACCTCCAAACCCCCCAGGAAAACAGTAAACGCCAGAGTAATCACTATTGTGTTATGTTTGAGTATTTTATGTACAGCACTGTAAATCATTTATAAATACCATTTGTGCTGCCTTACTGGTCAGCTATTTGTTTATTTGTTCATCATTTAGTACCCTCTGGTGGTATGTCTGTAGAAGAACATGCTCTGATGCAATACCACTTGTTTGTGATGAAATAGACTAGTGCTTTCTAGAAGTTTCTGGCTTCTTCTTGCCTGGAGGGGGCCGGATCACCCAGGACTCCTTTAGATCTTTCCAGAATGTTCCTAGTCTATACAAATGCTGTGATTTTGTTCAGTTGAGGAGAGTTTTTGTTTTGGCATCAGAGTTACATAGTGGCATTAGAGTGTTATTATAAGATTGCACGATGGATTATTTGTAGAAATTTTTGGACCTAATCAGTGAAGAATAAATTTAAGTTGTCATTGCTGGTTTTCTTTGTTGTGATTTTCAAGTCATAACAGTTGAAGCTTGCTAGTGAAGTTACAGCAAAAACCACATCACATCGCTTAAATATGACAATTATTTTCAAAGATTTTTCTTCCCTAACGTTAGGTAGCTAGCTAGATGGCTATATAATCTCAATAATAATGTAATTTGCAATTGTATACAGAACAACTTAAGGCAGCTAATGATAATGTCTCCAGCCAAAGTGCATGCTTGCTGTGTTCAGCTAACAAAAAGCTGTTAGAGGTTGTGTGGGCGTGATCGCGTTGAAAGCAACCAATCATAAGAGGGCTAGTACCTCCCCCTAGCAGTGTGTATGCCCTCCCGAGAAGGTTATTGCCTGCAAAGCCGGTTATAACTTGTTTTCAGCTAATCAGAGTTGTTAAAACTCTTGTTCCGCGGCGTTATTACTCAGTATATCGAACCTGAAATGCTCACTAGACCGCAGATTTGCGCGTACTTGCTTCCAGGAAACTGAAGCAATGTCATCAACAAATATTAAAACAGTTCGACTAATTCAGAGTTCAGTGCTTAATCAATATGCAATGTATTCTCCTTTAATTACGCGCTTTTACACCCAAAAAAAAAAAAAATCGGGCGTTTATTTTCAGTCTTCTTTCATAATCCGATTAACAAAATGTTTAAATGATATACAGAATTACCGCGAGCCAAGAATTTTTCCTAATTGATTATTCAGATTTCCATCCTTGCAGTCTCAAATTGAAGCGTATACATGAATGAATCTTTCTGTCATTATCTCCTCTATCAGTATACGGCCTTCCTATAGGCCTGATCTTAATTGTTTTGATTGTCAATCAGGAATAGTACGTGGGAACAGGTTCACAAAGTCCTGTTATAAAAGTTTGGGTCACTGCCTCACCTCACCGCACGTCTCTGGCATACACAGAGGGGCGCCAGGACCGAGTTTGAGACAGAGATTTGCGCTCAGGGGAGGCAGTTACTTCTCCTTTTTATCACTAGATTTTGTCAAGCTGTTTCCATGTGCTATGCCTGATTGACAAGCACAATTTTAACTTTTTTTTTTTTTTTTTTACCAAACAAGTAAGACCTAGCCTGGGCTATATGTAGCCTGTAATGATTAAGGTGATAGCGAAAAAAACAATTTACGTTAACGCTTTGATTCGAGACTGCAAGTATGTAAATCTTAATAATAAATTAGAAAAAACTCAACTCCCTCGGTAATTCCGTGTCTTGTTTTGACCTTTTGTTTATCGGCTTACGAAAGAAGACTGGAAATAAACTCCCTATTTTTTGAATGGCATGAAAAAGTATGTATTTAAGGGGAAAACATTATCGTAAACATATTGCCCACACATTGAACATGACATAAGAAAGGTTTTAATATTAAATGGCTTTGCGTTAGCTTCCTGTAAGCAAATATGAACAAATTTGCTGTCTCATGGGCAGTTTAAGTTTGATGCACTGAGCAATAATGTCGTGGATGATATTGGCACACCATTCTGCCCTTTAGTCTAGTAAATTAGTTAATCAATCCTCAGATTGCTAATCAAGCAAAGTAATAGAGTTATCGTTTGTTTAACGGTGAGGATTCTACCTACCCTAACTGACCTCCGACGGCACCTCACTGGATCTGAATTGTCATGACCGGGGATGAAACAATATTGACTGATTTAATCGGTATTTGTTTGTTAAGCTGCTCACCTTAACAATCAATCTGCCAACTCAACTACGTTGTTTCAGGAAGTTCCTAATACTGTTTATCTACGTAGTTAGCTATAAAAGAGGAAAACACGCAGTTCCCCGCAAAATATACGTTCGTAAGTTGGGTTTCATGTGACTCGCACAGTTTTTTCTTCATATTAAATCTTATGTAATCCGTCAGTGGTTGGGGGGTTTAGACATCGCGATTCGCCTGCGTTTTTTCTTAGATGTTGGCAAAGCCTTCTATCTGTTTGAATGAAAGGCGGGACTTGGAGAGAAGAAGGGAGGGAAAGTTGAACAGGATTGGCCACTGGCAGCTTGAGCGGGTATTATTTCATGAGGTCTTAGTGCGTGCAGTGTTGTTTTTTTACATTAGTTTTAGGACAGTAAAAAGTGGGGCGGGGGTCCAATGCTGCCTTTTCAAAAAGTGCACAGGACATGTCCCCCTTGTCCCCCCGTAACCTACGCCCCTGATTACTAGTGTGAAAGCTGACCAGCGGAGGGAGAGGGGAGGGGGGACAATCGTACTGTGGCACGGTACGGAACAATCGTACCTAGTGTGAAAGCGCCCTAGATTGCCACGAGCAGTGGGCTCTTTGCACACGGCACGTCACCTGCCCTTATATGGTATTTAGTGGGCGTCAAGTATGCAAATTTAAAACAAGCGGCCACGCGCTTCCAATTTACGATCAAGTGGGATTCAGCATTCAGCACACCAGGGTAAGAGCAGATTTGGATGGTAAGAGCGTTTGGAGCATCCGGAGTTAATTGCTCTTATTTTTTCTCTTAGTAAAAAAATAAGAGTGTCACAAAGTCCTTTTTGTGGTCAGGTAGGTCGGACGTGTGTTGACAAAAATTTTAAAAAAAAAAAATTTCCAATGGCAAAGTGGTCTATTGTTGAAAAATTGTTTTTATTATGGTCAGTCCCAAATTCCCGAAGTGCAACGTATATGTACAGTGACTTCCGCTGGACACACACAAAAGAAAAAAAAAATATGCAAAAAAGAGAAAATCCAAAGCAATAGGGAAGGTCCCAGCACCTGGCCTACCCCCAATCAATTTCCCTGTATAGGGTTTTGGAAGTCCTTCACAAAAAAAAAAAAAAAAATAAACAGAGAAATGAAGCAGGTCCTGGTATTTGGCCCACGCACTGCCTTAACCATCCCCTTCACTGCTCTTAGGGTTCTGCTCGTTTTCCCTATATCCATACATCAACTAAATTGCGGAAAAAACAAACTCCTTTAAAATACAACGTTCCCCCATCAATAAAAACAAAAACCTAAACTTGTTCACAAAAATCTAAGAATTACAAGTTTAATCATTTAGGTTTCCCCATGATGCATCGTGCAAACCTCGGACGGAAGTGCCGTTTGTGTTCAGAAATGAATAAGTGCCGCGATTTTCTGGCAGTCTGGTTTGCATGCTCAATGGCGTGAGGTTGACGGGAAAAAGTGCGATGGGCGTGAAGTGGAGAAGTGACGAGATACAGAGCAGAGACGGTAAGGTGAATCATTTTAATTTTGCGGAATTTGCTATGCCATACTTCGCTGTCTACCAGGTGTGCACCCCTAGTTAGGCAACTAATACAGCAAGTTGAACGAGTTGGCTTTCTTTTAGCGGCAATGAGGGCTGTTACGAAGGGTAATTGAATTGAGAACTTGACTGGTGAGAGGAAACGAGTCAAACGGAGTCCTGCTGCATTTCAGCTAGCCACTAGCAGTGACAGACCGCTCTGTCACAAAGAGAAAATATAAGGGAAATTTTAGAGAATGTTGCTGCATGAGGCCCATTATGTCTGAAGCAGATAAGTATGCCCTGAAGAGCTCTACAGTCACATTGTGCTGTGTATCAAATGGCTTTATTGCACAAAAAAGAGGGAGAAGTTGTGTCTTGAAACTGAAAAATCTATTTGCTACTGATTGCTGGAATTGTGAACATGTGGTCATTAACAGGGCCGGATTTACCTTTGTGGGGGCCCTAGGCCAGCTTTAATGTGGGGGCCCCAACACGCCGTAAAGCAGATCTACCCAGGTGGCTGAAAGTATGGCGGTGATAGTGGCGCCCCCCTTCACACATGAAGTGTATTCCACCCAGAAAGACTTTCAAGCAATACTTGGATAAGTTGAGGTCTATTTTGACATCTGCTCAGGGACAGTGAGTCAGAGGTCTCACACGCAATCAATCGAACGATCAATTTTAATTTGAATTGTTAAAAAGGAATACAAAAACATTAGCTCCAAGAAGATTGTCAGCACAACTAAAATAAAAACGATATGGAAAACAGTCTGCCAACATACACGTGTGTACAGTCTGTATATAAAAATATATTTATATAGATTGTCATTAAATAAAAAAAAACAGAATAAATTAAATATTGAACTGAAACTTCAATAAAGATAAGTAAAACAAAAGAACATAAAATGAAATAAAATAAAGGAACTAAGAAGGCCTTTTCCTTGCCTTTTAAATGACTGAATAAAAATAAATAAATAATTTTGCAAGAGTGTAAGATCTTGGGGTGCCCTGGTGGCTCATCGGTCTAAGCACGCGCACCTTAAAGGCTATGGCCTTCCTGTGGCGCCCCGAGTTCAATTCCAGCTCGGGTCATTTGCCGCATGTCTTCCCCATTCTTCTCCCCAAACTTCCTGTCTCTCTCCACTGTGTGACTATCAAATAAAGGAGAAAATCCCAAAAAATAATCTTAAAAAAAAAAGAGTGTAAGATCTTATTCCCATCGCAAACTGTTCACGTCTTCCCCAATATGTTGCCGCTAGACTCGCTACTTCTGCTGGTTGCTGCCAGCATGTTATTTACCCATGTGCCACTACAAACTGTTTTAACCCACAACTGCTACGTTCATTGACAAACGTCAACTTTCGCAAATAACTACAAGACAATTGGATGAATAATTTGTTAGCTAGTAGGTAAACGCTTTTGGCCAGTAAAGCAATAAGTAACAGAAGTAACTTTCGTTGTGGACGCTTTAATGTATTATTTTAATGGCAAAAAGCGTTAGCATCCCAGCTAGTGAATAAACATGATACATCCAATTAACTTGTATTGGCTTCCACCGTTAGATACTATGAGCAACCACGTATAGCAGCACTAGCAACGAAACCAAATGTTCTGGACTGGATGTGCACTTGACGATTATACTCACCCGAGTTTTTTTCACGGTACCCAAATGTCAAGTTAAGCCGAAAAAAGTTCTGAATGCATACAAAGGTAAATCCGGCCCTGGCTGAAGTCTTTCCCAACTACACATACCGATCACTTGTTCACCCATTTTCTTTAGCGTTTCTCGATCAAACGTTTTAGTCACTGGGTCTGACTCGTCGGCCATTGCCTGCGCGCTGTATCTACCTGGTTCGTTCCAATATCGGCAGGTCTACTTGTTCTATGTACAATTGTGTCGGCTTTGGGCCTCTAATCACCATGTAAAAAGTTCTCCAAGTGAAACCCTGCAGTTACTTCAGAAATTGAGACCCTTTCAGGGTCTAATGGAAATAAGGAAGGGGTCAAAAAATTGATGTCATCAAAACGTGTCAACATGGGTATCAAATTGAAGGTCTTTGCAAACACATTACGGTAGGGTGGTTTTTATCATGCTTACTGGCCCCTGGGGCACTAAAAAGGGGCCACAAAGGGACTAAAATGGCACTTTTCACCCTAATTTCTGGGCACAGGTGATCAGATTATGGAAAATAAACTACCCTATTTTTATGTGCTCCTATAGTCCATAGGAACGAAACCACTTTCTAGCAATGGCCTATAGTAGAAAAACACTGATGGTAGTGCTGTTGATTTTCAGTCGGACTTTTCGAACCACTGCACGACGTGACAAAAGTTCTGTCAGTTTCAAAGTCGGTTGGAAGAAAGTGCTCGGAGCAAAGAACCGATTGAGCTGAAAGCTGCCAGTTTTACCGTTTCATGCGAGAGAGCCACGTAATAATAATAATAATAATAGTGGGGGCCCCCTCAGTGTGGAGGCCCTGGGCCCGGGCCCAAGTGGCCCTATGGTAAATCCACACCCTCCTACAGCTCTGTCTGTGCGCCCTGCGCCCTCCTACAGCTCTGTCTGTGTGCCCTGCGCCCTCCTACAGCTCTGTCTGTGTGCCCTGCGCCCTCCTACAGGTCCGTCTGTGTGCCCTGCGCCCTCCCTACAGCCCTCCTGTGCCCTGCGCCCTCCCACAGTCTGTGTGCCCTGCGCCTCCTACAGCTCCGTCTGTGTGCCCTGCGCCCTCCTACAGCTCCGTCTGTGTGCCCTGCGCCCTCCTACAGCTCCGTCTGTGTGCCCTGCGCCCTCCTACAGCTCCGTCTGTGTGCCCTGCACCCTCCTACAGCTCCGTCTGTGTGCCCTGCGCCTTCCTACAGCTCTGTCTGTGTGCCCTGCGCCCTCCTACAGCTCTGCATGTGTGCCCTGTGCCCTCCTACATCTCCGTTTGTGTGCCCTGCGCCCTCATACAGCTCCGTCTGTGTGCCCTGCACCCTCCTACAGCTCCGTCTGTGTGCCCTGCGCCCTCCTACAGCTCCGTCTGTGTGCCCTGCGCCCTCCTACAGCTCTGTATGTGTGCCCTGCACCCTCCTACAGCCTCCCTCCCTCATGCCACTGAAGTTCTTTTTTCATGCCACGAGGGCCAATCAGAGCAGAGCTCTTAAACAGAGGGTACGCCCACTCATAACAGCATGTTCTTCAGTCTGGAGAAACTGAGAGGCTCCGAGTACCGAGAAATTACTAAATTTGTTTCCATCTTTGTATTTCTATATCGTTTATAAATCTTCCTTTTCAAAATCCAAGAGTGTAATAACTTGCAGAAGAAACAGTCATACGGACTCTTTAATAAAAGCACAGAATCTGTACCTTTGGCTCATGAACATATTTGATACGGAGCTGCTGGGTCTGAAAAAGAAATCGATCTTTGGCCCCAAAGCAAATCGTCCATTAGGCTCCTACGGAGAGAAGAATTAAGTGCACTTCGCCCCTAACGAGATTACCCTAACTCATGGCAGCTGTGGGAGGGTAACCATATGCTGGCTCCGTTGGTTTACGTAACTGCCCCACCTGGGGCATTAGCCGGTCACGGGGGCAACAGGGGTATCTCAAAGCCCAGGTTTAATGATTGTGCTTCGTGCACTGCTGATCTGGCACTGTGCAGTGTGTGTGTGTGTGTGTGTGTGTGTGTGTGTGTGTGTGTGTGTGTGTGTATCTGTGTTACAGGATTCAGAGGGAATGATGCAGTGAGTGTGTGTGTATCTGTATTACAGGATTCAGAGGGAATGATGCAGTGAGTGTGTGTGTATCTGTGTTACAGGATTCAGAGGGAATGATGCAGTGTGTGTGTGTGTGTGTGTGTGTGTGTGTGTGTGTGTGTATCTGTGTTACAGGATTCAGAGGGAATGATGCAGTGTGTATCTGTGTTACAGGATTCAGAGGGAATGATGCAGTGTGTGTGTGTGGGTGTGTGTGTGTGTGTATCTGTGTGATGCACAGGTATCTGTGTTCAGAGGGAATGATGCAGTGTGTGTGTGTGTGTGTATCTGTGTTACAGGATTCAGAGGGAATGATGCAGTGTGTGTGTGTGTGTGTGTGTGTGTATCTGTGTTAAAGGATTCAGAGGGAATGATGCAGTGTGTGTGTGTGTGTGTGTGTGTGTGTGTGTTACAGGATTCAGAGGGAGTGATGCAGTGTGTGTGTGTATCTGTGTTACAGGATTCAGAGGGAATGATGCTGTGTGTGTGTGTGTGTATCTGTGTTACAGGATTCAGAGGGAATGATGCAGTGTGTGTGTGTGTGTGTGTGTGTATGTGTTAGGATTCAGAGGGAATGATGCAGTGTGTGTGTGTGTGTGTGTGTGTGTGTGTGTGTGTGTGTGTATCTGTGTTAAAGGATTCAGAGGGAATGATGCAGTGTGTGTGTGTGTGTGTGTGTATCTGTGTTACAGGATTCAGAGGGAATGATGCAGTGTGTATCTGTGTTACAGGATTCAGAGGGAATGATGCAGTGTGTGTGTGTGTGTGTGTGTGTGTGTGTGTCTGTTACAGGATTCAGAGGGAATGATGCAGTGTGTGTGTGTGTGTGTGTATCTGTGTTACAGGATTCAGAGGGAGTGATGCAGTGTGTGTGTGTGTGTGTGTATCTGTGTTACAGGATTCAGAGGGAATGATGCAGTGATGTGTGTGTGTGTGTGTGTGTGTGTGTGTATCTGTGTTACAGGATTCAGAGGGAATGATGCAGTGTGTGTGTGTGTGTGTGTCTGTGTTACAGGATTCAGAGGGAATGATGCAGTGTGTGTGTGTGTCTGTGTTACAGGATTCAGAGGGAATGATGCAGTGTGTGTGTGTGTGTGTGTGTGTGTGTGTGTGTGTATCTGTGTTACAGGATTCAGAGGGAATGATGCAGTGTGTGTGTGTGTGTGTGTGTGTATATATCTGTGTTACAGGATTCAGAGGGAATGATGCAGTGTGTGTGTGTGTCTGTGTTACAGGATTCAGAGAGAATGATGCAGTGTGTGTGTGTCTGTGTTACAGGATTCAGAGGGAGTGATGCAGTGTGTGTGTGTGTGTGTGTGTGTGTGTGTGTGTTTGTATGTGTATCTGTGCTACAGGATTCAGAGAGAATGATGCAGTGAGTGTGTGTGTCTGTGTTACAGGATTCAGAGGGAGTGATGCAGTGTGTGTGTGTGTGTGTATCTGTGTTACAGGATTCAGAGGAATGATGCAGTGTGTGTGTGTGTGTGTGTGTGTATCTGTGTTACAGGATTCAGAGGGAATGATGCAGTGTGTGTGTGTGTGTGTCTGTGTTACAGGATTCAGAGGGAATGATGCAGTGTGTGTGTGTGTGTGTGTCTGTGTTACAGGATTCAGAGGGAATGATGCAGTGTGTGTGTGTGTGTGTCTGTGTTCCATCCGGGATTCAGAGGGAATGATGCAGTGTGTGTGTGTGTGTATCTGTGTTACAGGATTCAGAGGGAATGATGCAGTGTGTGTGTGTGTGTGTTTACAGGATTCAGAGGGAATGATGCAGTGTGTGTGTGTGTGTGTCTGTGTTACAGGATTCAGAGGGAGTGATGCAGTGTGTGTGTGTGTGTGTGTGTGTGTGTGTGTATCTGTGTTACAGGATTCAGAGGGAATGATGCAGTGTGTGTGTGTGTGTGTGTATCTGTGTTACAGGATTCAGAGAGAATGATGCAGTGAGTGTGTGTGTCTGTGTTACAGGATTCAGAGGGAGTGATGCAGTGTGTGTGTGTGTATCTATGTTACAGGATTCAGAGGGAATGATGCAGTGTGTGCATGTGTGTGTGTGTATCTGTGTTACAGGATTCAGAGAGAATGATGCAGTGAGTGTGTGTGTCTGTGTTACAGGATTCAGAGGGAATGATGCAGTGAGTGTGTGTGTGTCTGTGTTACAGGATTCAGAGGGAATGATGCAGTGTGTGTGTGTGTGTGTGTGTATCTGTGTTACAGGATTCAGAGGGAGTGATGCTGTGTGTGTGTGTGTATGTGTGTGTGTATCTGTGTTACAGGATTCAGAGGGAATGATGTGTGTGTGTGTGTGTGTGTGTGTGTGTCTGTGTCTGTGTTACAGGATTCAGAGGGAATGATGCAGTGTGTGTGTGTGTGTGTGTATCTGTGTTACAGGATTCAGAGGGAATGATGCAGTGTGTGTGTGTGTGTGTGTGTGTGTGTGTGTGTGTGTATCTGTGTTACAGGATTCAGAGGGAATGATGCAGTGTGTGTGTGTGTGTGTGTGTGTGTGTATCTGTGTTACAGGATTCAGAGAGAATGATGCAGTGAGTGTGTGTGTCTGTGTTACAGGATTCAGAGGGAATGATGCAGTGTGTGTGAGTGTGTGTGTGTGTGTGTGTGTGTGTGTATCTGTGTTACAGGATTCAGAGGGAATGATGCAGTGTGTGTGTGTGTCTGTGTTACAGGATTCAGAGGGAGTGATGCAGTGTGTGTGTGTGTGTGTGTGTATCTGTGTTACAGGATACAGAGAGAATGATGCAGTGAGTGTGTGTATCTGTGTTACAGGATTCAGAGGGAATGATGCAGTGTGTGTGTGTGTCTGTGTTACAGGATTCAGAGGGAGTGATGCAGTGTGTGTGTGTGTGTGTGTGTGTAGTGTGTATCTGTGTTACAGGATTCAGAGGGAATGATGCAGTGAGTGTGTGTGTCTGTGTTACAGGATTCAGAGGGAATGATGCAGTGTGTGTGTGTGTGTGTATCTGTGTTACAGGATTCAGAGGGAATGATACAGTGTGTGTGTGTGTGTGTATCTGTGTTACAGGATTCAGAGGGAATGATGCAGTGTGTGTGTGTGTGTGTGTGTTACAGGATTCAGAGGGATAAGGAGTTTGCCATGCGAAAGGCCGAGAGAGCAAACCTGAGGGCGGCACTGAGGGATAAGCACCGCCTCCCAGAGGTAAAGCTCCGCCCACTTCCTGTTTCCTCCCTCTCCTACATCTGCTTCCTGTGTCCTTTCTCTCAGTCCCTCTTTCTCCCTCCCACTATCTCTCTCTTTATCTCTCCCTTTCTCTTTCACACGCTCTCTCTATCACACAGACACTCACTCTCTCCCTCTCTCTCTCACACACTATCACACACACACACTCCTCTCTCTCTCTCTCTCTCTCTCTCACACACTCTTTCTCTCTCTCCCTCTCTCTCTCTCTCAGAGCGCGATGGATGATGCCACGATTCAGATGGTGGGCGGGGATGTCGATCTGCCGGAGGAGCTGGCTAAGATGGTGGAGGAGGATGAGGAAGAGGAAGAGGCAAACAGCACGTTTCTGGGGAAACTGCAGAACATGGATCTGGACATGGATCTGGACTCAATCAAAGCCAAAGCGCAGAGCACCATGACTGAGGTCAAACAGGCAGCCGAGGAGAAGTGCGCGCTGATGTGAATGCCTTTGTTTCCATGGTAACCTGGACACGCCCATTCACAAACTGTGAGGGCACACCCATCACTCCTAAAATCACACCCACCTGGCTGAACAATGGCGGCGTCCTGTTCCATGCGAGGGCCATGTTTCACTCATTTTCATATCCATCTGTCATCTCCTCTTTTTCCTGCCTCTGCTTCATCCATCAGGGGGATGAGGAAATGGAGTCAGAAAGAGAATTGAAGATCAGGAACTGAGGAAACGTGAATCAGCCCCGCCCCTCCAGACCTCAGGGCGCTGTCACAGCCCCGCCCCTCCAGACTTCAGGGCGCTGTCACAGCCCCGCCCCTCCAGACTTCAGGGTACTGTCACTCTTGGGCATGGCAGATTCTTATCCAATGGAGAAAAGTTGATCATTAAATTGTCACACATTCCGCAAAAACTCATCAAGCAGATTGGTGTCCTTAATGCTGGTATGATACACTTTATTGAACCCCGTGGGGTAATTTGTCCTGTGCATTAAACTCATCCTATAGTTAGGGGCAGTGGGCAGCCACAGACCAGCACCGGGGACCAACTCCAGCTCTAAAGCCAGACCCTTGGTCAGGGACACTGGTAGGAGTGTTCCTATAGAGCATGTCTTTCTAAAGCCAGAGCCTTGGTCAGGGACACTGGTAGGAGTGTTCCTTTAGAGCATGTCTTTCTAAAGCCAGAGCCTTGGTCAGGGACACTGGTAGGAGTGTTCCTATAGAGCATGTCTTTCTAAAGCCAGAGCCTTGGTCAGGGACACTGGTAGGAGTGTTCCTTTAGAGCATGTCTTTCTAAAGCCAGAGCCTTGGTCAGGGACACTGGTAGGAGTGTTCCTGTAGAGCATGTCTTTCTAAAGCCAGAGCATTGGTCAGGGACACTGGTAGGAGTGTTCCTGTAGAGCATGTCTTTCTAAAGCCAGAGCCTTAGTCAGGGAGACTGGTAGGAGTGTTCCTACAGAGCATGTCTTTCTAAAGCCAGAGCCTTGGTCAGGGACACTGGTAGGAGTGTTCCTATAGAGCATGTCTTTCTAAAGCCAGAGCCTCGGTCAGGGACACTGGTAGGAGTGTTCCTATAGAGCATGTCTTTCTAAAGCCAGAGCATTGGTCAGGGACACTGGTAGGAGTGTTCCTGTAGAGCATGTCTTTCTAAAGCCAGAGCATTGGTCAGGGACACTGGTAGGAGTGTTCCTATAGAGCATGTCTTTCTAAAGCCAGAGCATTGGTCAGGGACACTGGTAGGAGTGTTCCTATAGAGCATGTCTTTCTAAAGCCAGAGCATTGGTCAGGGACACTGGTAGGAGTGTTCCTACAGAGCATGTCTTTCTAAAGCCAGAGCCTTGGTCAGGGACACTGGTAGGAGTGTTCCTATAGAGCATGTCTTTCTAAAGCCAGAGCATTGGTCAGGGACACTGGTAGGAGTGTTCCTACAGAGCATGTCTTTCTAAAGCCAGAGCCTTGGTCAGGGACACTGGTAGGAGTGTTCCTATAGAGCATGTCTTTCTAAAGCCAGAGCCTTGGTCAGGGACACTGGTAGGAGTGTTCCTATAGAGCATGTCTTTCTAAAGCCAGAGCCTTGGTCAGGGACACTGGTAGGAGTGTTCCTATAGAGCATGTCTTTCTAAAGCCAGAGCATTGGTCAGGGCTACTGGTAGGAGTGTTCCTATAGAGCATGTCTTTCTAAAGCCAGAGCCTTGGTCAGGGACACTGGTAGGAGTGTTCCTTTAGAGCATGTTTTTGTGGGTGGGGGAAACCGGAGTACCCGGAGGAAACCCACACGAATACGGGGAGAACATGCAAACTCCACACAGAAAGGCCCCAGGCCAGATTCAAACCTACAACCTTCTTGCTGAGAAACGGCAGTGCTAACTACTGCACCACTGTGCCGCCCTGACGTAAAGGCTCTTTCTTTCCTTCTTTTTTCAATGTAGTGAAGTATAAATTGTACAAAATTGAATGAAACAAAAATGGATAAATCATTTTAAAATGAATTGTTCTAGAAGTGCTTAGAAGTGTATTTGCAACTGATTGCTTGAAAACCCTCCAATGTGGCTAAATTAAAACAATTCTACAAACAAGAGTGGGCCAAAATTCCTCCACAGCGATGCAAAAGTCTCATTGCTAGTTATTGCAAATGTTTGATAGCAGTTGTTGCCGCCGAGGGTGGCATGAGCAGTTATCAGATTTAGCGGGGAAAACATCTTTCAGGAAGGGGGATATAGATTTTTAATAACTCTACCTTCAATAAAAGGGATACTCGTAAAAGCTGCACTTTGTCTTTACTCACATTGTCTCTGTCAAAACAAAATTAGTTGGATAATCTGAAACTTTTAAGCATGATAAATATGCAAAAATGGAAGAAGAAATCAGTGAGGGGGCAAATACTTTAACACAGCACTGCAACAGCATCTTAAAGAAGAATTTATGAGTGAAAATGAATTACAAGGGTAAGTGCATAAAATACACTGATTTTTAATAGGATGATTTCACCATTAAATAAATAATTTTCGCCACAAAAGTCTCTCTCTCTTTGCCAGCCCATTGTTCCTTCGGATAGCTGACGCTGCACATCTGAGCGTTAGCCGTTAGCCGCTTTGGCTGTAATAGGATTGGAGGACAGGGGTGCTACTCTGCTGTCTGCTAAAACTAATCCATTTCAAACCCATAAAACTCCTCAACCAATTTACTCCCAGCTGGAATGATATGTGAAACAGGAAAGGAGTACAGGCTAAATATACAGCACTGATGTGTTAAGAAGGAAAGGAGCGCAGTCGAAATATACAGCAATACCATATAAAGAAGTAAAGGAATGCACTCTCAATACACAGCACTACAGTAATACACTTTTTCTGCTCAGAGAGGAGGGTGACCTTCCACCATTGACCTTTCACCCCAGAAGCTGTTGCTACACGGGGTCAAAGGTCCATTCCATTTTTACCAGCAGAGAATTAACCTGCAGTGTCACGTCAGTTGAATCCCAAAGCCTGAGCCACATCTAAGGCTGCTCCAATCAGGAGGTGACTTCGAACACTGCCGAGAAATGCTAACTAGCTTTGGTCGATTTTTACGGCCACACTGCGTCTATCCTTCACAGCCGTCAGTTACCCCCAATCGCCTGGGCACTTGGCAGAGTTAGGAACAATCTAAAAACATGGCGGGTTAATAGCATTAACAATGTCATGTTTTTATTGAAGAATTTGGTTTTGTTAAAAGCAGTGCGCGAGGATACGTGTTAGTGATGAATATAGTTGAAGCAAATTAGTTTCACCATTGAAGCTGTTCTCCAAACACACAGCGTAAGAGGGGCGGGACCCCGACCGTCACATCACCTGGCAGCCGGTCAGACCGCTCTGCTGCAGAGATGATCAGACTCACAGGACAGATGCCGTCCTCAGTGGGGATGAGGGTGCGGCATTCAGCAGCCGTGGGCAAAGGCTTTGGAGCACAGCCAAAGGTGCAGTACACACTCCCTAACCCAACAGTACCACACACTCCCTCAACCCAACAGCACCACACACTCCCTCTCAACAGAACTGCACCACACACTCCCTAAACCAAACAGCACCCCACACTCCCTCAACCCAACAATACCACACACTCCCTCTCAACAGAACTGCACCACACACTCCCTCAACCGAACAGCACCACACACTCCCTCAACCGAACAGCACCACACACTCCCTCTCAACAGAACTGCACCACACACTCCCTCAACCGAACAGCACCACACACTCCCTCAACCGAACAGCACCACACACTCCCTCTCAACAGAACTGCACCAGTTCTCCATTAAGAGCATTTTGATCCCAGCACAGTTTGGTGCTGCATTGCAATGCAGAAGGTAAATTACCAAATCATTATATGAGCACATAGGGTGAAACTAAACACTAAGTGCTTAAGTGGTTTAGGATTTGAAAAGAAAATTGTGATTCCCTTTCCGTATTTATCTTGGTCACATAGCTCTGAATTGTTAGCAATAGTGTCAGAAACTTTTTGTGATTTCTTATTACAGACAAATTAACTAAGCTTGGTCATGTAATATTCTCACAAACAACAGGATTACGATGATACAAATATACCTATGTTACAACATCCATATATTTGTTTCTTGCTGAATAACTTTGCTGTTTCATCTTGGCATATTCTTCCAGTGAACACAAAAATACTCAATCTCACGACTGGCATCAAATATCAAACCACCACCCTGGAGCCTCGCAGCTGCAGTAATTCGGCCAAATACAGCAAAAACAGCAAAAACAGCTTAAGTCAGGGTAAAAGTGCTGTTGAGAAATGGGCAAGACAGACAGACAAACAGACACACACACACAGATACAGACAGACAGACAGACACACACACACACAGACACACACACAGATACAGACAGACAGACAGACACACACAGATACACAGACCACACACACACACACACAGACAGACACACACACACACACACACACACAGATACAGACAGACAGACAGACACACACACAGACAGACACACACACACACACACAGATACAGACAGACAGACAGACACACACACACAGATACAGACAAACAGACACACACACACACACACACACACATACAGACAGACAGACAGACACACACACACAGATACAGACAAAGACACACACACACACAGATACAGACAAACAGACACACACACACACACACAGATACAGACAGACAGACAGACACACACAGATACAGACAGACAGACACACACACACACAGATACAGACAGACACACACACACACACACACAGATACAGACAGACAGACAGACACACACACACACAGATACAGACAAACAGACACACACACACAGATACAGACAAACAGACACACACACACACACACACAGATACAGACAGACAGACACACACACACACACAGATACAGACAGACAGACACACACACACACACAGATACACACACACACACACACACACACAGATACAGACAGACACACACACACACACACACACACACACACACAGGTAAAGGGCTCGGAGTCTCTCCTCTGTACTCAGGGTGCGGTGCTGCAGGACTCACCTCTGAACTCCACACAAAATCACACAATTTACTCTAAACATTTCACATTATTACACACTTTACTCACTGCATTAACATCATGCGCTGACACAAAACAAACACCCCGCCCTGAAATATAAGTACAGTACTGTGAAGAGGTGCTTGTGCCCTTCTCTATTTCTTCGATTTTTGTGCCCACTGCGCGTAACACTCCATGCTATCGAGTTGTAAGTCCGTAAGTCATGATACAGCTGCAACATTCTCTATGCTCACAAAATACCGACCCGCAGTAGACACGTGCTCATCAAGAACATATTTTTTCAGATTTGTCACACTTAAATGTTGGAGGTCAGCAAACTAATTTTAATATTAGACAAAGATAACCAGAGTAAACACAAAATACAGTTTCTAAATACTGATGTCATTTCTTTAAGGAAAAAAGTCATCTAACCCTACTTGACCCTATATGAAAAAGTTCAGTTAGTTCTAGTGATGTAGTCAAGACCGCCTTAGCCGAGACCAAGACACTACCAAGACCAAAGGGTAGTGAGACTGAGACCAAGACGGACTATTTCGAGACCAAGACCAGAGCAGGGCAAGACCGAGACTGAGACCAAGACCAAAAAAAGTGTTTCACTTCACTGTAAATATGGGCAGTGTTTGGGTGAAAGTAATTGTGTGTAGCAACTGCATAACAGCTATTATTGCCCTTTCAGAGGATTGAGACTCTTTAGGCATTTAAATTTTTTCCTGTTAGGGATTGGTATGGTTACACAGTCCAAAATCCGTTGTCACCGTCCCGGAGAGATTAAACATTTCAGATTTCCATCCAAAACGAATAGCAGCGGCAGGCAATGAATTCTTATTTTGCCTGCACAAACGTGCACAAACGAAGCGGAAGCAAATGTAATAGGTTTCATTCAGATTTGTCATATGGGGTGCCAACTTCACGAAGCTGGAAAACAGATGGCCTATGAGGAAAGTTCCCTTGCATGAATTTTGGGATCTTCTGAAACCAGTGAATAACCTGCCTTCTTTAGCTAATTTTACTCGACAAGACTGATATCGGCGGTAATGATGACAAACTGGGAAAATGGGGGGCAGCCTCCAACAGTCGACCACCTGCCGTTTTTAGCTATTTTCATCTGGCTGATGGCTTCGGATAAAGCCATTGAAGACACGAAAGTTCACAACACTCAACATGACACCCGGACATTTATAAGACCCTCAGTAGTTACCCTGCATACATAGCTATCCTCAAAACTGCAAAGCCATTCATTTGTAAAACAGCACAAGCTCCCCAATACTATGGCTGAGTAGCAATATGCTTCATCCAGTGAATTCGCTAGGAAATTTACTTAATAAAATGCTAGTGATAACTGACCTTACCTATGACCGTTAACTCAGCTAGAGCTAGCGAGATTAACAGCAGTTAACCAGGGATAGTCAGCAGATGCTTGCAAACAACTTAAATTTCTAGTCCTGAACAGATTATACCGTGCATGCATGTACAACATTTTTACAATAATATACAAAGTATGTACAACTTGTGTTTGGTCTTGAGACGTTTGGGAGTTTTTTTCCTCACAGAGATTAAGAGCAGAGCCAGTCTAGCTTACCTTTCGGCAGTGTTTCCTCTTCAAATGCCTGGTGAATGTTGACGTTGTACCGGCCAGGGTTGGGTTCAATTACTTTTTTCATTTAAAATTGATTGTAATTGTACAGTAATTACAATTAGAATGTTGTACAAACAGAATGTTCAATTACAATGTCATGGTTTTGCCCCTGCCGGCAGAGGACAACGAGCCGGCGGGCACTGGGACCATGTACCCAAAAGCAGATAAAGGGACCCAAATGCACAGGCTGAGTAAAAATGCAAAGAATCTTTAATTAAATACGTAAAACAATAATAATAAAAACAGGAGGGGACCAGCAGCACGCGCGCGTGCGCGCACACACACACACACACACACACACACACACACACACACACACACACACACACACACACACACACACACACAACAGGGCTCCACGCACAAAATGCTGCTGCACTGATCTAAGGCGCAGCCAACCCTTAAATAACAAACCTTCACCTCCACCTTAACGAGCCACACCTGTTGCCCATTAAGGTGGAGGTGAACGAAAACAGGGGGAGGGACTGCAAGGACAAACCCTTACATACAATTACAATTACAATTACTTTTCGATAAAAAATTCAATGAAAATTAAATTACAATTCAATTACTGTAATTGTAATTGAAAAAAAAATTGAACCCAACCCTAATACCGGCAGTCTCGGTCAGGGCGATTTGACAAAATCTGCACACAGCAGAAACCTTTTCTTTCTCCATTATTTCGCATATAGATTATTTGTAATCTGTATAGGAGAACCTTATAATAGATGAATACAGGGCTCTCAAGTTTTGAATGCAGGCTAGAGTGAGGTTTTTCTTCGTGTGGGGGGGCATGATACTCCCGTTTTCAAAGGTGCATAGTAACGATGTACATGTACTTCGTAACAGTATTTAAGTAGTTTTTTGAGGATTTGTACTTTACTTATTTTTTTTTTAAACTGGGACTTTTACTCTCCTACATTTAAAAGATAAAAAGTATACTTTCACTTCGTTATTTTGACACTGGCAACTTAGTTACTCGTTTCAAATTAAAATATTAATTTAACTCATCATTTACAGATTATCCGGATTTGGCGTGTTCGAGAAGAACGGTCTATCTTTGTGCAGATGTATCCGCCAGTGGACATGGAGCTGCAAATTTATGCACGTAGTTACAATATTCTATCACTAGATGGCACACCAGGATCAGTTATTGAATATCACAACTGCCATTAAACTCAAATAAGATTCCCCCCAATATCTGTTTTTTTTTATTTAAGTGGGACTTCCCAGTATAATAAAGGCTAAATTCTTTTGTGTATTTGTATCGTTTTGTCAGTCACAAACAAGAGATGTTGTGGTACCACCTCTGACACCGGATTGGAGCAGGGTTTGTTTTCATCCAAAATACACTACATGGAGGGCAGAGAGCCCCTACTCTCCACGTAACAAGTTACAAGTCAATTAATCTAAGCATAACCGTCCAAAGCTGTTAAATTGAGGTAAAAAATGATCCATAAAGCAAATATCCTACATAGTTCCTCGATTTAAATAAGCTATTATTGTAAAAAAAAAAAAAAAAAAAAAAAAAAAAAATTAAGTGATGAAGTGATTACCTGATTTCGGGCTTCCACTTCCAGCTCTTCTCTGCCGTGTGCACACAATAGCAGCATTCGCGCGCGTGTGGAAGAAGTGATTATGGCGCTGCTATTTCACCTGGCAACAAGAAATACTATTTTCTGATTGGCTGATAGGTTGCTGATTCAAGGAGAGCCGTCTGCCTTCGCCGCATCCATTCATAGATTACTAATCTCTTTTATATACAGTTTATGTTACTAATGTGCGGCGAATTTTATCACTTCTCAGCGTGAGAAATGTCATGTGTGAGCGTGTGAATTTATTGAAATACGTGTGTGAGACTTGAGAGCCCTGTTCAGGTTCAGGTTCAGGTTACTTTATTAATACCCGAAGGTAGATTTGTTCTGCAGTGAAATGAAATGATGCCGTCCATTTATACACAGTTACAGTACAAATATAACATAAAACAAGCACAAAACAGAGCACATGATAAAAGTACCCCAAGGGTCCACCAGTCAGGACACTAGAGAGGGAGAGAAACATCAATACATAGAAAAATACTAATAAATAACCCAAATAAACAGCCTCTGGATAAAAACCAGGGTAAAAGCAAGTTTAAAACCAAAACAAATAAATAAATGAATAAATAAATAATACCTCTGCAGTATGTGCTAATTGTGCAAAATTATGTGCAAAATCTCTACAGCTTGTTCAATTCAATAATAGCAGCAGGAACAAAGCTGTTTCTGTAACGTTTGGTTCTACATTTGGGGACTAGAAACCTCCGTCCGGAGGGAAGAAGCGGAACTCGCTGTGTAAAGGGTGGGAGTCATCATTTAAAATAGAGGAAGCTATCCGCTGTAACTGTTTGGTGCACAGGGATGCCAGAAAAAGCTGTGACTCACCAATCAGTCGAGAAGACCATTTAACTATTTGGTTTAAGGCATTTCTCCCCTTCAAAGACGTGTGACCGAACCATGACACCAAGGAAAAAGATAAAATAGATTCAATAAAAGCACGATAAAACATGGTCATTATAGTTCAGTCAATGTGGAAGTGCGAGAGTTTCCTTAAACAATACAGACGCTGATGACCCTTTTTACACACAGCTTCCAAGTTGGCTTCAAAGTTCAATTTTTCATCAATAACAGTCCCTAAATATTTGTAAGATTGCACAAACTCAATGGTCTGACCTTTGATTAAAATGACTTTGTGCGTATGATTTTTTCTCCAGAAATCAATAACCATATCTTTGGTTTTTAAAGTGTTAAGTTGGAGATAAGACTCCTCACACCAATGTACAAAGTCATCAATCACAGGGCCGTGGCTGCTCTCATTTTCCTGAGGCAGACTGACAATAACAGAGTCATCCGCATATTTTACAATGAATCTGTTGTCATATCTGCTCCGGCACATGTCTGTGCAGAGAGTAAATAATAAAGGTGATGCCACACAGCCTTGAGGTGAACCAGTGGACATGCACTTAAGGTCTGAGAGGATACCATTTACTCGGACTCTCTGTGTCCTGCTGGTTAAAAAGTCGAAAATCCAACCCACTAGATTTTTACTTAAATCAAACTGTTCAAGGAGCCTTCTGGTTAAAATGTGAGGTTGGATTGTATTAAAAGCGGACGAAAAGTCCACAAATAAAAGTCAGGCATGTGTCCCATTGAAATCCAAATGTTTAAGAAGCATGTTTAACTGAGTGAGTGTCGCATCCTCCACTCCTCTGTGAGGCCTATATGCAAATTGCATAGGATCCAAAGTATATTCAGACTGCCTTAAAATCTCAGACCTGACCAGTTTTTCAAAAGTTTTCATTAAAACTGAGGTCAGAGCTACTGGTCTGAAATCACCAACAGTTTTAGGGCAGTTGGATTTAGGGACAGGGACAACTGCAGCATCTTTCCAGATGACAGATACGTGTTGTGTCTGTAGTGACTTATTATAGATATGATGGAACACAGGACACAGTTCAGTAGCACAAGATTTCACTAAACGACAACAGATATTGTCAGGACCATGGCTTTTGTTAATTTTTTACAGAGCAGAAAGCCTTTTGACATCCTGAAGGTCAATGTTAAAGTGCTGAGTGTCCTTAAGTTTATATCTCAGTTCCTGAAGTTCTTTGCTAAAATCAAAAGCATCAAAACGACAATAAAAACAATTAAAAACATTAGCAAGATCAGAATCTGAGTTAAAACCATCTAAGGTGATACGAGTGCAGCTCTCTGGGTTCTGGAGGCCTGCGATAGTTTTCGTTCTCTTCCAGGCTGAACCAAGTTTGTTTGCAGCCATTTTCCTCTCCAAATCTGATTTATAATTTTTTTTTGCTTTTAAACTTTCAATCTTTAGCTCCGTTGTGGCTGAATGCAGATCAGATGCAGTTCCCTGTTTAAAGGCAAGTGACTTTTTTTTGTAAACAGGACTTCACTGATTTGGTAACCCATGGTTTGTTATTAGGATATATTTTAACACGCTTACATGGGATGATCATATCCCTACAAAAGGCAATATATGAGCATGTTGCATCTGCCAATGAGTCCAAATCATCACCACAGGCCTGTGTGAAAATGTCCCAGTCAGTGCAGTTGTAGCATTCCTGCAGGGAGATAACTGATTCCTCTGACCAGACCTTTACATCCTTAGTCTTCTCTCTTTTCAGGACAGTCTTATATGTGGGCGGAGATGCACGCTGTTGTGATCAGCAGAGCCCAGAGGGGGGAATGGAAGAGATTTATATGCGTCCTTTACTGATCCATAACAAAGATCTAGTGTCTTGTCCCGTCTGGTTGGACTGGAGACATACTGATAAAAGTTTTTGAGTGTCTTTTTGAGAGAAACATGATTAAAATCACCTTTTTAAAATTAAAAAAGTTAGGTGCATCAGGTGAGATCGACTGGAGTTTCTGCACAGCATCAAAGATGGTGCTGGAGACAGAGAGACGGGACGCGATATTTTTTTCTGTACCGTTAATGCGTCGCTAATCTGGAATTCTGGTCCCCCCACTTCACTTTCTTCCCATAATCGTGTCAATTTGCGTCCTGATTACGCCGACAAAATAAGGCTACAGTTTGCGTACTGTCTTACTCGCTAGGGAGCTGGTTGGCTATGTAGCAGCAAACTAAAGTGATACTGAACTGTATAATGTTATAGCTAGTGCGCCAATGTATTTACCTACATAGCCAACTGGCTAGCCAGCTAGAAAGGCTACAGTTCAATTTCAATGACAGAAGTATTCTAAGAAATAATTACGCCGACAAAATAAGGCTACAGTTTGTGTGCACTGTCATACTCGCTAGCGAGGTAGTTGGCTACCTAGCTAAAGTGATATCCAACTGTATAAAATGATAATAACTGGTTACAGCCTTTTTGTGTTTGACAAGTGCTTATGGTGTCCTTTTCGCTGGCTGCAATTTTTTTCTGAACCGTTAACACATCACAATTTCTAGGACCAAGAGGGAAAAAATGTCCCCCAAAAAGAAAACACTTCCATAGTTCACATTGCTCCTGATATCCAATGTGAATAAAGCTGAGCACTACAGATTCTCATCATTGAAGAGATAATAATGATTCCCAGTGACAGTTACTGTGAATGCCCTCCTGAAATGAGGAAAGTTGGGATGTTAAATACATTGGCATGCAAGCTATACTAACATTATACATTTCGATGTCACTTCATCTTGATAACTAGACAGACAAATAGCTTGCTCGCAAGTATTCCATTGTAAGCGAATTGAAGCCTTTTTAGCTCGCTAGCCAGTTGGCTGTGTAGCTAAATACATGGGCGCACTAGCTATAACATTATACAGTTCGATATCACCTTAGTTTGCTGGCTAGATAGCCAACCAGCTCGCTAGCGACAGTACACTGTAGCTTTATTTTGTCGGCGTGATCAAGACGCAAACTGACGTGATTATGGGACGAAAGTGAAGTGGGGGGACCAGAATTCCAGAGTAGCGACGCATTAACGGTACGGAAAAAAATATTGCACATGGTACGGGAGACCGCACTGGCAGGGAAAAATATACATTGTAACATGTTTTAAAATAGATGCCTCTTATTGGCTGCATTTAAAGAAGGCTGCATAGTAATAATGAGGCTGTACCAGGACCAGCAGCTTGCCTGGATTTTGAAATCCCCTCGAGACCGTGATGTCCGAGACCAAGACAAGACCAAGACCAGAGAGTGTCGAGACCAAGACAAGACCAAGACCATGTAAAAGTGGTCTCGAGGCCGGTCTCGAGACCAAGACCGGTCTTGAGTACTACAACACTAGTTAGTTCTAGAAATATTTGGACAGTGACCATTTTTGCAATTTTGTCTCTGTACAGCACTACAATAGATTTGCAACAAACCCACCAAGACATGATTCAAGTAAAGACATTCAGCTTTAATATTAGTGGTTTCACTGAAACCTCACAGTAACAGTTTAGGAACTGTAGCCATTTTTACACATTGTGCTCAATTTTAAGGGCCTCAAATGTGATAAGACAACTGACTGACAGTCATTTTAATGATCAGGTGTGGCCTCTTCCCTCCTTAGTTCATTACAGATGAAGCAGATAAAAGGTCTACAGCTTGTTCCAAGTGTTGAACTTGCTTTCGGTGACAGTGAAGTCTCAATATGTGGTCCAAAGGTTACGCAGCCTGACAGGCTGAGCAGCCTGGAAGTCGATGGCTGAAGGCAACTTCACCTTGCAGCACAAATGCGCGCGTCATGTTGTTTGTACCGTAATTACTGTAAGGTTTGCGCTTTAGAAAAAAAATTCCAACTTCCTGAAAGCTGAGAAGTTGCGCTTCAGCCCAGGGACAGGTTGCTATGGTAAACGTGGCAGCATAGTCCAGGCGGCCTGTTTGAGACTTCGGCCCAATTACGCAAACTGCGCAGACCACAGTCTGATTTTGAGTGGGGGCAATTTTTTTTGGCAAATTAAAAAATTTTCGCCCCCATATTTTGGGTTCAAGGTGGCGATTTCTAAGGTTAAGCAGGTGAATCGCCCGTCACCCCCGTGTATTTTTTTCGCTGGTGGGGTAGCTTGCGTGCCTCTATGACCCCGAGAGCAGTGCTGGCGGGAGCTTTTGAGCCTGATGGGGCCACCCGAGCCAGACAGGTCAACGGAGAGAGGCCAGACAAACGCAGTGAAACCATGGCAACTATGGCAGCAACTAGTATCAATGCCCGATACAGGGCGGAAAATCAAATATCTGATTGACAACGGCATGGATCGCCCACTCAAGTCAGCTGAGCGCTGCCGATGACTTTAGGAGTAGCGCCCACACTTCTACAAGCAAACGAAGGACAAATAGAAGCTTTCAGGCAACATCAAGTTGGCAAAAACCAGCACATGATGCTGCAATCTATAGAAATTCAACACACGAGAAAAAAAGTCATTGACATCTGTCACCCTTGAAAGGGTTACAAATTAAATCGCTAAGGCTGCAGGGCTCCAGCAAACCAGAGTGAGAGCCATTGTCTACAAACTGAGAAATCATGAAACAGAGATGAACCTTGCCAGGAGTAGCTGGCCAACCAAAAATCCTCCAAGTGCGCATCGACAACTCATCCAGGAGGTTGCAAACAAACTCAGACTAACACCTAAAGTAAAGCAGGCTTCACATACCTCAGTTAAGGTCAGTGTTCACGATTCCGCAATTAGAAAGACGCAAATTGCCATCTGTGGAAGAGCTGCAAGGCAAAAACCACTCCAGACCAAAAAGAATACAAAAGTTTGCCTCACGTTTGCCAAATAACATTTTGATGATCCCCAAGACTTTGGGCTAATATTCTGAGGACTGATGAGTCAAAAGTGGAACTTTTTAAAAGAAATGGGTCCTGTTACATCCGGCATGGAGCCAACACAGCATTCCACACTAAGAGCATCATACTAATAGTCAAACACGGTGGTGGTAGTGTGATGGTCCACGACTGGTTTGTTGCTTCAGAACTGGGCGAATTGCCATGATTTATGGAAATATGAATTCTACTCTCTACTACAAAATCCTGAAGGAGAATATCCAGCCATCGGTTTGTGACTGAAAGCTCAAGCACGGTTGGGTTATGCAGCAGGACAATGATCTGAAACACACCAGCAAGTCCACCTCTGAATGGCCCAAAAGAAACAAAATGAAGGTTTTAGGGTGGCTTAGTCAAAGTCCTGACTTGAATCCGAGTGAAATGCTGTGTCATGGACTTAAACAAGCAGTCCATGCTCAAAAACCCTCCAATGTAGCTAAATTAAAACATTTCTGCATACAGTAGATTAGCCAAAATTCCTCCACAGTGATATGAAAGACTTGTTGCCAGTTATCACAAATGTTTGATAGCAGTTATTGTTGCAAATGGTGGCATGAGCAGTTATTAGTTATAGGGGAAGCAGTTATTTTTCACATGGGAGTATGGGTTTTATACCTCCTTACCATCAATCAATAAATAAAGGATTATTTAATTGCTGATCATTACCCACAACCCCACAATGTTACTCCACTTTTATAGACACCTTCAATGGACAGATCTGTTGAGAATCAACAACACTAAAGAATGGAAAGAGTGTGTCAGTGAAGGAGTGAGTGAAAGTGTAGAGAGGAGTGTTGTTAGTGGGGTCAGAGAAAGACACCTCCCCCCAGTCCCAGTCCAGCTGAACTCTGACCCTCTGGGGTTTATCCTGCACAGTGAGGTCTGTATATGGGGAGGTCAGGGCTCTGTATTTCTCACAGTGCAGCCCGATACCCCACACTCCTCCTGCTGGGCTCAGATAATCACACCCTTTCCTGCGCACTGATTCCCTGGCCACACCCACCACCCATTCATCAGAGTCCCCGACTTCTACATCCCAGCTGTGTCTCCCTGAGCTGAATCCCTCAGAGCCCAACACACACCACCACTCATGAAATCTCTCTGGATTATCAGGAACCTGCTGTTTCTCATCACACCCCCTCACACAGGTCAGATCTTCAGACATTAAGAGGTGTCGATGTGCAGTGTTTGGGTCCAGAGTCACAGGAGCTGTAGGGACAGAGAATGAGACGTCAGCACTGATCTGCACAAAGAGAAACCGTCTGACACAAAGGGCTCCTGATGATATGAACTGGGTTTCACAACAATAACCATTATAGTCTCAGATACATGTGACACATTAGAGGCAGTGTTTCATAAACCATGCATGGGCAATATTGTAAAATTTAGTGAGCTATCTATGAAGACAGCATTTTAAAGGGGCAGTGTCACGATTACTGCGCATGCTCGTGTTTGAGAAATGCTAATGAGTAAACAAGGCCATGAGCGCAACTGAAAACTGCTGGCTCGTACTGATCATGGCTTTATTGGAGACTTCACCTAGGATTTCAGTCGGAAAACTGCAGAAAAGAGCACTTCAGCAGACCAAGGCACCTCCTAAGCAGTAAGTGTCTGCATTTTGTTCTGGCCACAGTGTTTTCATTGTTAGTCGAATTACATCAGCCATCAGCCATCAACATACTCATTAAAGGAACTGCTTATGTTACATTCATCCTGCAACTGACAGCTTGCCATTTCCAACTCCGATCATCCAAGCAAAATGCAAACTTGTATAAATGCTTTTTGCACCCAATAAGGGGCAAGTATAACTAATAACATCTGAAATACACCTTATTTTAACAAAACAGACATACCACAATCAGGAAAATGCAGGCAATATGCGACCCTAGATTGAACAGAATTGGTGCAATGATTGCAGTAGGGGATTAACCAAAGTCTTCGAGCTACATTATGTTTCATTACATTATAGTCATTTGACAGACGCTCTTATCTAGAGCGACGTACAACAGACCGGACAAGGAGTGCTGAGAATTCCAATTGGGAAGTACCATTTAAATACCAGAACTGACAAAACATAGAAGGGACAATATCTCAGTGAAATACCTGGAGCAAAATAAATCCATAAACAATACATTAAGTCAAACACCATACGGTCAATAACTAAGTCAAGTACCAAATGCAGCATTATGTTCATGGGGAGAGGCAGAGTCTGAACAGATGAGTCTTCAGACTACGCTTAAAGGCGGTCAGTGTCTCTCAAGCTTTTCGCATTTTAAACAAGCGAAAATCCAAGGCATTCAATTTCATTGAATGTGGTATAAATTTTAAAACAGATTGCCACATTGAGCTAAATGTTGCCACATACAGTATTATTAGCAAAGGCTAATGGTTACTCTCATTAACTAATGTGGAAAACTGGCTCTGTGATCATGGTGGTAAACCAAAAATAAGAAATAGCTAGTCAGCTAGCTGGCTATAGGTAATATATAGCAACTCCATACAATGATAGTTGTACTTACACTGCATGATAAACTCTCCATCATTAAATTTCTCTTTTCGAGAATCCATGCTATCAGCCCTCCAGTCTGTTCCATTCGAAATAACTCCATTCTCCATGTCCGTACCACATTTCCATCACGTAAATGTAACCTCAGCACTTCAGGGTTGGTTTTGAAGTCTTTCTTTCTTTGCAATCACGTCATTTTCAGCTGCACAAAGTTGAGAGAATATGAACAAACATGCTGTTACGCAAGGGTTTAAACACCTTTTTGAGGGTCCAATCAGTGTCTTTCAATTACTGTGGAAAGATTATACTGTCCGGAAATGTATTAAAAAAAAAATGCCAATCAATACATCATTACCGGGAAAGTTTCACGTGGGTGTTAACTATAACTGTGCTTTACGCAGAAAAGCCTGAGCAAGCATTAATGAGATTGGATTTCAGTGAGAGATCGTATGAGGATTTAGGTGACAACTGAATTCTTCCAGGGAAGAATCTATGCGTAAATCAATGGAAGGGAATTGCGCGTTTTTAATATCTGATGACTGTAATTGATGGAGAAATAGTATCAATACCATGTTGAATTTTGCTTCAGAATACAGATTTTTTTTCACTACTTAAATGGCATGTCTTTGGCCTATTACAGCCGAAGCGGGTGCAACACAAGACAACAATTTTTTTTGTTGCATGAGATCATTTCCATTAACTGCTGAATAGATAATATGGGCAAGTATATTAGGCAGCTTGCACGTCTGGCTTGGCTGAAGAGCTTAATTCATACAATTCCTGGGAAACAGGCATCCGATTAACATCGTCGTGTTCTAATTCGTTTACAGGCGCTGTTTCCTCAAGAATATTCAATTACCGTTTTGGGTGTAGGAGCTATTGATAGGACAGTGTAACTGTGTGCATTCACAGAGCAGCTCCAGGTCCGCAGGGGTCTACACCTGCGTAATGGGATTAATATAAAAAGCATAAGGCTGGAGTCACAAATAAAAATAAATACAATGCAAAAGAAAGATGGATTGGCAACGATGGAATCAGATTATGACATGCAGTGGAGCAGATTGGCTTTGTTTGGTGTCCTTATGAGGCTAACAATGTTCAAAGTTCTGAGCATGCACAGTAATCGTGACACAGCTCCTTTAAGCCATGAAATAAGCATTCCCAGACTAAGGCTGTCTCATTGCTTGGACAAGTTAAATATGCTGTCTACTAGGATAACTTATTTCTGCCTGATTTCAAGCCAGCACTACATGCATCCTTGATCAATAACAAAATCCCATAATGCTGGGAAAATCGAAATTATTTATCATAAAATTATTTAAAGATGGCGGATGAAAGAGCCAATGCGACCACTGAAGTAATGGTCAAATTTAAATTATTAAACCACTATGTTGCATACAACCTCAATTTTTGCAAACCAAATCAGCGGAACCAGCCCCACAAATGCTAATGTCTGTGACTCATGAACTGAGAAGCTGAATGATGAAAATGGCACATTGCAAATATAAAATGGGATTCATCATGAGGGCGCTGACTGAAATTAACATCACAATAAACTTAACTGCCCAGCCATAATAAGTCACGCGTTAAATGTTGATCTAAGGTGTTGATAAGAAATATGAAGAAAAGGCATTTTCTTTATAATTTCAGTTATATTGGTTTCTATGTTAATGTTTTCATACATCGACGGTACTCATAGATTAGCCCGCGAGCTGGCTCCATCACAGTGACTATTGTTTCATAAGGCCGGCTGACTACAAAGCTATGTGCGTCAGTTAAGTTCGTTTGCTCAGCTCGATAACTTTAACCCTCTGTTAACCAAGTACCTTTCCAACTGTGTAAAAATCATTTCCCTAGGCAAATATGTTGATTATGGGCCAATATTTGGAAAAATGGAAAAAAAAAAAATTCGACCCTTTGGCCCACCTTAATGCGAATGGAAAAATTAAAGTGACGGACCATTCAAGTTATTCTCAAATGTTTATTTGGCAATAAGAAACAAAACCAGCAGGGTGTCCAGGCTGTTACCCTTTCACTTTATGTAGCAGATATGCTACGGTGGTTAATAGAGGGTTAAACTTTGACACTGAGGATATGACTTATAATTATTATAGCTCATTTGTGATCATCTATTGCCGCTTTTCCATGACACAGTTTTAGCGAGACTCGCCTCTACTCAACTTGGTTTCAGTCGTTTTCCATTATAATTGAGTACCACCTAAACGTGGGTGGGGTCATCATAATAAGCATCACTCCCTGGCCAATCAGTGGCCTGAAGTCTGTTGACGTCACATTTTTGGCTCAACTCAGTTTGCTTGGAAACCCGGCCGAGTAGGTACTAAAAAAAGTACCTGGTATCAGGTACTATCACCCAGTAACGAACCGTGAGGTTTGGGTCGAGGTACGCAGTGGCAGACCAAAACGTAAAAACTAATTAATGTTTATGTATAGAGTCAGCGGTAAAAACACAGGCAAAATCAAACATAATTACTCCAAAAACTGTTGAATGCTGTAAATAATAACACTGCAAATCTGGATCAATGGCATCATTAATTGCATTTACGGGGATTAACGGATTTAAAGGGACTTAAGACACTTAAAAGACACCGGAAATGCACAAAGTTGCGTTTTTTGTTAGATTTGGACTTTAAGTTTATTTTGAAACTCTTAAGAGTGAAACCAAATCTATGTTTGAGTTGTTATCAATGTATTATTTAACTTGTTGCACTACGTGCGCATAGGATGGAGGTTTGAAACCAATTAAATGCAAATAGTTTTAAGTTCATGACGTTTTCTAGTGAATTTGATTTATTGTATTCATTCAGACTTAATGTGTACTTTAGGTTATCATGTTATCATGAAGGTTAAATATTTTCCATTTTGCTTTTATGTCTGAATAAAAGTTGAAGGCTGTAGCGAGAGAGAGAAAGGTGGAGAAAGCGCGCAAAACAACATAAAGGCTTGCCTGCACCGATCCACGCACCGGCACCAAACAGCAAACAAGAAAAACAGAATAGCCTGTTCAGTGTAGCACAGCCACAAAGCCAGTCTTTCCTTTTGTACCATTCATGAAATGTCTGAACAATTTTCTCTCCCTTTCTTTGCTGAAGCTCCTTCAATTCAGGTGTTGGTCTCCACCTGAAGTTGGCTTCTTAAAAGTTGACATTTTTCCACAAACGAGAGCCGTAAAAATTGTTTGAGCTGTGTTAGCGATGTCATCTTGTTTGTTTTGCCCGCTTAAATTTGATTGACGTAGGTGTGAATCCACGAACGTCCAGATTAAATAACTAGTGTGTGACACTTAAGCTGGATTTATGCTTCTGTGTCGAATCGACGCCGTCGCTACGCAGAGCCTCTGCGGCGACGTAACCCCCACCGAAGTGCCTCTGCGTCACCTGCCATGCACCTCGAAAACTTTTCTAACTGCGCGTCAAAGCGACGCAGACCGCAAGGGCACTGATTGGTCCGACCCGAGCCTTGTGACGTGTGTGATTCAACGTCATTCAAGAAAATGACAACGTTGGCTAGTAGCTACTTAGCGCACAGAAAGCTGACGAACCTAGCTTGATGGTTCACTACAGTAAACTGGCTATCGCGAGTTATGTTGTTTTTTATTTTTATCCACAGCTATTTGTCGCCTTATGAAAGCGATGCGGTGGCTAATAAAGCTACTGCAAAACTGAGAAATGGCCAGTGAAAACAGTTCTCCCGTGAACTGGCTGTGTTTGTTTACTCTTGCTTAAGCAGAAAGCAGCAGCCGCGAAATATGTCGAAGGACATTCCAAACGACCGTTAATTGAAAACCCTACTCTCTGCTGCCTTCAGAGTTTTCACTACAGAGGGAAGTGACTTCGCAGGGCGTAGGGATTACTACCAACGATGGTCCATGACTATTACCCTACGGAATGAAATACAGCCCATAACGTAATGTAAACACTCTACCAACGAGTCTCATATGATTTCACGACAGGTCCTTCGGAAACCTGACGCCACCTAGCGGTTTGGCGGTGAATTGCTTTGCGGCACAGCACGACCCAAACGACCTCAACGCAGAACTTCAAAGGGTCGTAGGACGGGCCCCGCAATGGAATGCCCACATTGTTTTTAATGCACTACATGTCTAGTCACAGACAAACACAGCTATATGTATATAGGGCAGGTGGGGCGTGCGGCATGGGGCCTGGGGTGCCTGGAGATGGAGGAGTTGGCCGGGAGGGGAAGATTGGTGGGTGAATGCGGGTGCCGCATGGTGTAGCCTGTTCCCCTTGCGTCCCATAGCAGACATGGGCGGGGGTCGGCCTGCTCTGTGGCTGTGGGGATCTGAGTCAGATCCTTGTTTCTCTTCCTCCAAATATTTTATTATTATTATTATTATTATTATTATTGTTGTTGTTGTTAATTTATTTTTTCTTTTATTTGCTTATTTATTTGTTTGTCTATTTTCTCTTTTGCCCCCTCCCTCCAATGCCTATGATGATAATGATGTTATTGATCATTACTACTTTTATGGTTATTATTATTACTATTATTATTATTATTTATTACTATCACTATTATTATTATTACTATTATTATTATTGTTATGTCTGTTGCTACCATTTATATTTGTTGCTCATTACTTACAATGCACGCACGCACCCACGCATTCACGCACCCACAATCACTGATTGTTGTTGCATCATGTTCTATGAACCTTTAAGTCATGTTTCTACGTACGTATGTAGCCTTACTGTACATGTCCTTTTAAGGCAAGATATTTAATGTTATGGGTGGTCAAATTCATTTTATTTATAACATAACATGAATGGCGAGAACAGGCCATTCAGCCCAACTAGGCTCGCCAGTTTCTTTGTACTATCGTGAATATATCACTTCAGATACTCAATGACTCAATGGTATCTAACTTTAAGTCAAGCCTGCTCTTGAAAACTCCCAAGGTCTCTGCCTCAACAATATGGTCAGGCAAGCTGTTCCACACCGAAATTACTCTTTGGGTGAAGAAATATTTCCGAATATCAGTGCTAAATTTACCTTTGGCCAGCTTCCATTTGTGACCCCGAGTTCTACTAACAACACTTGGTTGAAGGAATCCTACATAATTCACTTTGTTAATCCCTTTAACATATTTAAAGACCTCAATCAGATCACCCCTTAGTCTCCTTTTCCTAAGACTAAAGAGATTAAGGATCTTCAGCCTCTTCTCATAGCTTTCATCTTCAATACCGGAATTAGCCCGTGGCTCTTCTCTGAACTTTCTCTAAAGCCTCTATGTCTTTCTTAAAGTATGGTCCCCAGAACTGTACACAATACTCTAGATGTGGTCTGACGAATGTGTTGTACAAAAGAAGCATTACCTCCTTGGATTTGAACTCAATACTTTTTGCAATGTGTCCCAGCATCCGATTGGCTTTTTTAACTGCTACGGCACAATGGCTAGAGCCTGTGAGGGTTTGGTCAACAATCACTCCCAGATCTTTCTCTTGTGGAGCACATTCCAGTTTAAAACCTCCCATGAAGTAATCCCGTCTAATGTTTTTATTACCTACATGTACTACTTTGCATTTCGCTACATTAAATTTCATTTGCCACATTTCTGCCCAATTCTGGATTCTATCCAAATCATCCTGAATCACTTTAGTGGACTCTAAACTATTTGCCAAACCTCCCAATTTAGTATCATCTGCAAATTTCACTAATCTGCTCTCAATATTCCTGTCAAGGTCATTAATGTAGATGAGGAACAGCAGGGGTCCCAACACCGATCCCTGGGGGACACCACTTCCCACCATACCTAGCTCAGATGAGATACCACTGACCACCACTCTTTGTGTTCTGTCCTGCAACCAGTTTTGAATCCACTTCAGAATACCTCCTGTAACTCCAATGGAGCTCATTTTAAAAATTAGTCTCTTATGCGGTACTGTGTCAAATGCTTTCTGAAAATCCAAATATATGATGTCATAAGCCCTGCTCTGGTCATAAGTCTTGGTGGCCTCCTCAAAAAATTCCAGAAGGTTTTTCAGGCATGACCTTCCTTTACGGAAACCATGTTGGCTATCCCTCAATATATGGTTACGTTCAAGAAATAAGTCCAGCTCATCTTTTATGATAGATTCCAATATTTTGCACGCAATGCAAGTTAAACTGACTGGCCTGTAATTACCTGGCTCAGTGCGGTCCCCTTTATTATATATTGGTATTATATTACCCTGTTTCCAATCATTTGGTATTTCTCCAGTTTCTAAAGACCGTCTAAAGATGGCGGATAGCGGCTTAAAGATGATCTCACTAACTTCCCTGAGCACTCTAGGATATAAGCCATCAGGACCCGCCGCCTTATCTGCCTTTAGTTTATGCAACTTGTCTAATACTACGTTATCCCAAACCTCAATTTCCGCTAAATAATCTTGAGCATTGGACATGCCCTCTGGCGAATAAAGACCGCTCTAAGGTAAAATTCTCAACAAAGTAACCGTTTAAAGGTGTCTGCAATATCCTTGTTATTATATAGCAGCGATCCATTTTTATTCTTTATGCACTTAACCTGCTCTTTGACTTTCCTTTTTCTACTACAGTACTGAAAGAGGCGCTTAGGGTTAGTTTTTGACCCCTCTGCAATTTGTCTTTCATACAGTCTTCTAGCATTCCTCAGCTCTTTTTTGACCACAGCCCGCATTTTACAGTATTCGGCCTTAGTAATCTCATTGTTATCCTCTATGTACATCTTATAAAGATTCCTCTTTTCCCTCAAACTCCTACGAATAGCTGCGGTCATCCACTGAGGATTCTGCTTTTTCAGCTTACTTTTGGACAACTTTTGAATGAATTTGCATTGTGAATCAAGTAAAACCCCCTTAAATCTTTCCCACATCTCAGTTACAGACTCACAGTCCAGGAGTGTCTCCCATTTTATTTCACTTAGATATGAGCGCATCCTGTCAAAGTTTGCTCGCCTAAAACTGAAAATTTTTGTTTTTGAATACACCTTTTTAACTTCCCATGAAACCTCAAAATTAATAGTAGAGTGATCACTTGTCCCAAGTGGCTCCCATACCTCAACATTGCTAATTCTATCTGGGTCATTACAGAGCACTAAGTCTAAAATTGCCTTCTCTCTTGTAGGTTTATTAACATACTGCACCAAAAAATTATCATTTATGACATCTAGAAATTCTTCCTCCCCCCTCCCCTGTCCTTTCACTTTTTCCCAATCAATACCAGGATAATTTAAGTCTCCTATAAAATAGTCCCTCCTCCTCTACAAGCTTGCATAATCCTCTTAAAGAGCATTTCATTGACTGTCCTGTCCATAGCTGGTGGTCGATAGCACACACCTATGTTTAAACCAGTCTCGTGTTTGCCAGTGAGCCTGACCCAGATATCTTCAAGGGGCAAGGAATGTTCAATTTCAGGAATTTCCTGCACATTTATGTGTTAGTTCACATAGAATGCTACACCCCTCCTCGCCTATTGCATCTATCCTTCCTAAAGAGCTTATAACCTTCTACATTATATTCATCTCCATCCTCTTCACTAAGCCATGTCTCTGTAATCCCAACTATGTCATAGCCTTCACTAATTATAACGGCCTCAAGTTCTCGAAATTTATTTTTAATGCTTCTTGCATTTAGATAAAAACATTTCAGGTAATCATGACGCTCTTCCCCTTCGATTTCCCATGTGCCCGCTGCTCAAAGCCCTCACCACGCTTTTTTTGCTTTAAAATATATCATCAATAGTGCATGTAACGCTGTCAGCTTCCATCAGGGCAGTCTGCATTTCCCTCTGTATAACACTCTCAAACCTCCCTGCCCCCCCTTTATGTATTCTGTTTTGTTTCACAATTAAAAAAAAAAAAACTTCAAAAGGTCTCTGACGTGGCGCCCTTTGCGTGGAGTCGACGAGAACCATAAATCCAGCTTTATGCATAAAGGCAGCTTAGTTTCCTGCCTTTTTGCGTACATAATAGAGCCTATGCAAAAATACTGCGCATGCGCGAAAACAAAGTCTTTTATAACGTGTCATTCAAAGGCATCTCAGAGCTGTGCCTGCCCTGCAAAGACAGATTTGAAAGCCTCTGCCTGGTCAGAAGATGGCGATGTAGTGTCATAACTCAATGACTTAAAGCAACAGCATAAAGACAAACTATATCAAATAGCTTCAAAATTAGATTAGATATTAAAATGATCAATAATTGTTAACAACTTTATTTTTTGATGATAGCCTGGGGTAGGCAGTACCTACCCTGCCAACCCTGACGGCTCATCCCTGCTATCACCTCATGGAAAACCCTAAAACCGAGTCCAGTCGAGTCGAGTTGGTGCTAGAGGAAAAGCCCAATATAATGGTGAACAGTGTAGTTAGCCAACCAGCTGTATACTTAAAGCATGCTTGTATCCACATTATCAGGGACCAAATATGCGTTGAAAGCCCTTCTAACAGCTCGTACACGGAGAAAATGGCTGCCATTCAGGGAGAGTAATTTTGCCATGTCCACTTTGCAGTGGAGCAGCATTTTACTATGAGCATCAGTGTAGCTCCTGTCCTTAAATACAGCATCACTCTTACAGCAGCATTTTACTATGAGCATCATTGTAACTCCTGTCCTTAAATACAGCATCACTCTTATAGCAGCATTTTACTATGAGCATCAGTGTAGCTCCTGTCCTTAAATACAGCATCACTCTTACAGCAGCATTTTTACTATGAGCATCAGTGTAGCTCCTGTCCTTAAATAAATACAGCATTTTACTCAGTTCCTGTCCCAAATACAGCAGCATTTTTACTATGAGCATCAGTGTAGCTCCTGTCCTTAAATACAGCATCACTCTTACAGCAGCATTTTACTATGAGCATCAGTGTAGCTCCTGTCCTTAAATACAGCATCACTCTTACAGCAGCATTTTACTATGAGCATCAGTGTAGCTCCTGTCCTTAAATACAGCATCACTCTTACAGCAGCATTTTACTATGAGCATCAGTGTAGCTCCTGTCCTTAAATACAGCATCACTCTTACAGCAGCATTTTACTATGAGCATCAGTGTAGCAACTGTCCTTAAATACAGCATTACTCTTACAGCAGCATTTTACTATGAGCATCAGTGTACTTCCTGTCCTTAAATACAGCATCACTCTTACAGCAGCATTTTACTATGAGCATCAGTGTAGCTCCTGTCCTTAAATACAGCATCACTCTTACAGCAGCATTTTACTATGAGCATCAGTGTAACTCCTGTCCTTAAATACAGCATCACTCTTACAGCAGCATTTTTACTATGAGCATCAGTGTAGCTCCTGTCCTAAATACAGCATCACTCTTACAGCAGCATTTTACTATGAGCATCAGTGTAGCTCCTGTCCTTAAATACAGCATCACTCTTACAGCAGCATTTTACTATGAGCATCAGTGTAGCTCCTGTCCTTTTACTGCTGGCATACAGCATCACTCTTACAGCAGCATTTTACTATGAGCATCAGTGTAGCTCCTGTCCTTAAATACAGCATCACTCTTACAGCAGCATTTTACTATGAGCATCAGTGTAGCTCCTGTCCTAAATACAGCATCACTCAGCACAGCAGCATTTTACTCCTGTCATATGAGCATCAGTTTAGCTCCTGTCCTTAAATACAGCATCACTCTTACAGCAGCATTTTACTATGAGCATCAGTGTAGCTCCTGTCCTTAAATACAGCATCACTCTTACAGCAGCATTTTACTATGAGCATCAGTGTAGCTCCTGTCCTTAAATACAGCATCACTCTTACAGCAGCATTTTACTATGAGCATCAGTGTAGCTCCTGTCCTTAAATACAGCATCACTCTAACAGCAGCATTTTACTATGAGCATCAGTGTAGCTCCTGTCCTTAAATACAGCATCACTCTAACAGCAGCATTTTACTATGAGCATCAGTGTAGCTCCTGTCCTTAAATACAGCATCACTCTTACAGCAGCATTTTACTATGAGCATCAGTGTAGCTCCTGTCCTTAAATACAGCATCACTCTTACAGCAGCATTTTACTATGAGCATCAGTGTAGCTCCTGTCCTTAGCATCACTCTTACAGCAGCATTTTACTATGAGCATCAGTGTAGCTCCTGTCCTTAAATACAGCATCACTCTTACAGCAGCATTTTACTATGAGCATCAGTGTAGCTCCTGTCCTTAAATACAGCATCACTCTTACAGCAGCATTTTACTATGAGCATCAGTGTAGCTCCTGTCCTTAAATACAGCATCACTCTTACAGCAGCATTTTACTATGAGCATCAGTGTAGCTCCTGTCCTCTAAATTTTTACAGCATCACTCTGTCCTACAGCATCACTCTTACATTTTACTATGAGCATCAGTGTAGCTCCTGTCCTTAAATACAGCATCACTCTTACAGCAGCATTTTACTATGAGCATCAGTGTAGCTCCTGTCCTTAAATACAGCATCACTCTTACAGCAGCATTTTACTATGAGCATCAGTGTAGCTCCTGTCCTTAAATACAGCATCACTCTTGCAGCAGCATTTTACTATGAGCATCAGTGTAGCTCCTGTCCTTAAATACAGCATCACTCTTACAGCAGCATTTTACTATGAGCATCAGTGTAGCTCCTGTCCTTAAATACAGCATCACTCTTACAGCAGCATTTTACTATGAGCATCAGTGTAGCTCCTGTCCTTAAATACAGCATCACTCTAACAGCTGCATTTTACTATGAGCATCAGTGTAGCTCCTGTCCTAAATACAGCATCACTCTTACAGCAGCATTTTACTATGAGCATCAGTGTAGCTCCTGTCCTTAAATACAGCATCACTCTTACAGCAGCATTTTACTATGAGCATCAGTGTAGCTCCTGTCCTTAAATACAGCATCACTCTTACAGCAGCATTACTATGAGCATCAGTGAGATTAAGAGCAGCTGCTCAGTCACTTCACTCCAGGGCTCTTACACACACACACACACACACACACACACACACAGGACTAATATGAGTGTGTCTGGTTTTATCAGCTTGTGTAAAGGATGCTGCAGGTTCCCTCTGTACAGGGACAGTGTGGAGCTCCCTGCTGCAGCACTCACTGTACTCTACAGTCTCCAGCATCTTCTCCCACACTCTGTACTTCAGGTTGCCCAGGTGCTTGGCCACATCGATCAGCGCTCCTGAGGCCGTCTCTGGATCTGCCAGTGTGCGCTGGGCTCTGTAATAACATTCAGGAGTCACTTGTGCTGAGGCCTCGGCTTCAGTACCATAGAAGATCATCAGCACAACATCAGATCCTCACTCTATTAGAAAACGGCTCCGTCCCTCCCAGCGTCCTGCCACACGGCCCCACTGGCTGCCAGATATGAAGCAGCCCGACCCACTGAGGGACTCACTCAGGGGCACCAGGGCATTATTTTTGAGGAAATATTCTCTTTTATTTAGTATTTCAGAGTACTCCCTCAATATTCATACCCAACTGCAGTGATTATTATTAAAGAGATGAATTTCAAACACAGTCACTCACTGATAGAACATTTCAGTCTAATAAACTACTTTTGATATTTAACCTGATGAGAGAAGATGGAGTTTCCTCACCTGTTTTGTGTTTCCTTGTATTTCTGAAATAAGAGGAGTGAATTATTGTCACTGTAGCCAATATTGAGTGTATTTAAACTGTGTTAGAAACCACAACTGCATGCTGCTTATTACTGAACATGTATTACATATGAAACACAGGAAATCTACATGTTCTGCTATAATATTCTCACTCAGTTTACAGTGTTAGGATGTGGAATGTAAATCAACTTTTAAGACTGAGAAAAGCACCTTTTCATCAAAACAAGACAATAATTGTGTTTGATGAGGCTTTGCAGAGATTTGATGACATCAGCAGGTCTACATGAAAAGGCAGTTTAGAGAATACTGTGCTACACATGAGTGTCTGTGAGCTCTAACAGCAGTTTGTACAGAGTCCTACAGACACGCAGTGAGCAGCTCTTACCTGCAGGAAGGAGACGTCTTCAGCTCCCAGCTCCTGTTCTATGGCTCTGATTTGTTGTGAAAGGGATGATATCTCCTCTGTCATCTTCTCAATCTTCTCCTTCATCATCTGACTCTTCTGCTCCTCTTCCTCCCGCAGTGCAGTGATCCTGGCTGCCTCTTCATCTCTCAGGAACTGCTGCAGTTTCCCAAACTCCATCTTTATCTGTCTCTCTGTGCGCTGGGCCTGGCTCTGGAATAAACATTATTCACCATCATTTCAGCACAATCCAGCGCTGCATTTCCAACACTGTGATTTAAAGGCCTCAGTACAGTACCTTGATGTGCTCTGCTGTTTCATCACAGATTAGTTTCACTTTATAAAAGGCTTTTAGCTTCTCCTGCAGTGGAGCCAGTGCAGTCCTGAGTCTCTCCTGTAAAGACATGACAGAGTCCACACTTTACTGAGGAAACAGACGGACAGTAAACTTCACTGTTTACACAGACAGCACAAGAGCCCTGCTCAGATAGAGGGAGCCAGAATGGAGACTCAGGTCACAGTTTCTGCAACAACAATGTGTCACTGAGACACATATCAGGGCTTTACCTCTGTGTGGGACATGACAGGTTATCAGGCAAGACTGTCATGAGCCAGTTTTTATAAGAATAAAGCCGGGACAAGGAGACAAGGAGCTATTCAACACTACCAAATATGAACTGAACTGAGGTCTGCAATCAGGAAAGCCAAGTCAAACTATGCCATAAAGCTGGAACAGCAGATCACCCGATCTGTACGGAAAAAACTAAAGGTCATGACCAATTACAAGAAAAGCTCCACCACTCCACCGGTCACTGATACAGACCTTCCAAACAAGCTAAAAGAGTTTTATGGGAGGTTTGAACAGGCCCCAGTTCCCCCCATCTCCCCCCAAAACCGCCCCCCCATTTCTCATCCAGGAGGAAGAGGTGAGGAACGTCTTCAGGAAGAACGACAGAAGGAGAGCAGCTGGCCCTGATGGGGTCACCCCAGCTGACCTCAAGCACTGCGCAGCTCAACTGACTCCAATATTCACCACCATCTTCAGCACGTCCCTCTGCCAGCATACAGTTCCACAGGGCTTCAAGGTCTCATCCATAATCCCTGTGCCAAAATCATCCAAGATCACATGTCTCAACGACTACAGACCAATCGCCCTAACATCCGTGGTCATGAAGTCGTTTATACGCACCATCCTCACCCAACTGAAGTCATCCACTACCCCTCTGCTTGACCGTGCCAACAGGTCTATTGAGGATCCCGTCAACCTGGCCCTCCACTACACACTGCAACACCTTGAGTCACCCAGCAGCTACGCCCGCATCCTTTTCACTGACTTCAGTTCAGCCTTTAATACAATAAACAGGGTCAACCTCTTCAATAAACTGATGGACATGAACATCGACCCCTGTCTTGTTATGATTCTGTCATGCCTGCTCTGTTTCTGCCATGTCTGTTCTGTTTTTTGCCATGCCCTGTTATGTTTCTCCCATGCCTGTTCTGTTTTTCCCATGTTTTAGTTCTTTGCCATGTGTTTTTTTTTTTCATGCCAGATCCATTCTGTTAGACTCTGGTCCATGTCTTTGCCCATGCCCTTCATTGCACTTTGTCTCCCCTGTCTGGTCTTTTGTTGAGCTACAGCTTCTCCCCAAGTCCTGTGTGTCACATGTTTAGGTGATTTCATGGTTTCTGGGTTTCAAACATTCCTTCTAATCTCGTTTGCTTCCTTCGCCTTGCTTTTCTACTTTACTAACCCATACTAACAGTTCGTTATTTTGTTAAAGTTACTAACCAAGACTAACATTGTATATAATACTAACTTACTAACGAGCACCAGGGATTGTATAGCTGCACTTACTAATTGATTAACAAGCTCTCAGCACTCGCCCTGTTCTAGTCTCCGCCTCTTGCCTTCACTTAGTCTTTGCTGCAATTCAGCGGATCCTCCGCACCTGCTCCACTCTGTCCTGCCTCTCATTATCTGTGCACGTTAGAACTCCCTAACCGGAGCTGTATGTTTTGTCATAGGTTGTCTTGTGATCCCTGTCCGTGTTTTGGCTTTTGCCAATTTCATGTGGTTAGGTTCTCCCTTGTGTCTGCTCCCACGTAATTAGTCTGATCCTCTTCACCTGATCCTAATCATAGCATGTGACTTCCCTTGAGTGTACTTAAGCAGTCTTTTCACAGCAGATCCCTGTCAGAACGTTTCCCTAGTCTACCTGTGCTGCTTTCGTTTTCGCCTTGTATTCATAGTGTTGCTTTTCTGACTGGACCGTCCGACTTCCGATTTTTGGCTCTGATTTGGTATTATCTGCTCCTGTGTTTCGAAACTTTTTTTGTCTGACTACGATTACTGTGATTGCTGCCCTGGTTTTTTCGACTTTGGATTCTGCCCTGGGATTGTGATTTTTTGGATTGTGGACTTTGTACTGTTGCCTTCGGTCCTGCGGGGGTTTACCCCCTCGCTAAATAAAATCACATTCATTGCATTTCCTGGTTCTCGCGACTGGTTCCTGAACGATACCTCACATGTCTACGCCACTGGATATGGAGCTTCCTATGGAAAAGGCAACAAAGGGTTAAGGTGGGTAACCTCTCATCTCGACCTCTGACCCTCAGCACAGGCGTCCCCCAGGGTTGCGTTCTCTCACCGTGGCTCTTCTCACTGTCCACAAACCACATGACATCCCATCACAGTACAGTATCCATTCTCATGGATGCAGACAACACTACCATCCACGGACTTATAACCGCCAACAAGTAGCCCAAGCTGTCACCTGGTGCCAAGATAACAACCTCCAGCTCAACCCATCCAAAACACAGGAACTCATGATCGATTTCAGACACATACCCTCTCCCAAAACTCCCATTCACACCTCCGCTGAACCCAGAGCCATAACTGACTACTTCAAATTTCTCCGCACTCACATCAACAATACACTAAAATCGAACACCAACACAGACCACATTCACAAAAAAGCACACCAAAGATTGTTTTTCCTAAGACAGCTTTGATTTGATATTGATATTTTTATTTGCTTTCACTTTCACAACAAATCAGGTTATTGAGATTTTTTTTTTTAATTTGGCATCTCCAATCCCACCTGAATCTGGAATGCCCAATTGGTGAACTATCTACAAGGCTTGCTCGTATGCGACCCCTTGTTGCCAACTCAGGAGAGTGAAGACAGTTCGCGGCTCTCCTCCGAAGCACGCGCCTGTCAGCCACTGCTTCTTATACACTCATTGGTTGAATCTTCCCAAGTTCAGAACGAGGGCGGAGGATACCCGGACATGAACAGACTTAGAATCTTCCTGATGAGCGCCCGTCTGGCCAACAGGAGGCGCTTGAGCAACGAACAAGGCAACTATTATTTTCCCTTCCCAAGAGTCCCTTCCCAATTTGCAACCCTGTAGCACAATAGCCAATTGTGCGCTACTCTGAAAAAGCTGCCGACCACTGCCGGCTGGTATGAAGTGGGGATCGAAACCACGCCGTAATAGTCACTTCTGCTTCGCAACGCGATGCTTTACCGAGTGAGCTATAGAGTGCAAACCTCCACCAAGGCAGCACAATCCAAATGTGCATGAGTGGGAGCAAAGTTGAGTTATCGCGTGTGATAGGATTTCAAGATGGCTGCCGTGGCGGGCATATTGTTTCACTGATCGTGGGCAAAATCAATAGGGTCCATCCTTGATGCAATAGCAATCGACCCACAAAATTTCAGACAAATCCGTGCATTACTTTTTGAGTTATTGCTTGTGATAGGATTTCAACCTGGCTGCCGTGGCGTCCATATTGTTTCAGTGATCGCGGTGAAAATCAATAGGCTTCATCCTTGATGTAATAGCGACCCACCCACAAAATTTCAGAGAAATCCGTACATTACTTTTTGAGTTATGTTGTTCACAAACAGACAAACAAATAAACAGGGGCGAAAACATAACCTCCACCAACGAAGTTGGGGCGGAGGTTATGTTTTCGCCCCTGTTTATTTGTCTGTTTTAAGGAAACCTTAAAAAAGCATAGCCTGTCGAAACAAGGTTCCTCTGAAAAAAGAATGATAACAGTATGTAATATATGCATATACATATGCATACATACATACATACATATGCACACATACAGAAAAGAAAAAAGAAGGTCATAGTATCCTAAAGCTTTGATATAGTGTGTACGTGTAGCAAAGGTGGATAGGGAGGATCAACAAATACATCTATTTAATCCACATACACAGACACGCTACAAGACAGACACAACCAGGATAGGGAGGATTCAAACACAAATGGAGGAAATATTAAAAGGCGGAAGGGGAAGTGAAGAGTGTGAGGAGAGAATGAGAGCACAGTAGTTTTTTTTTCCTTTGCGAGAAGGAAAACAAAGTATGCCGAAAAGAAAGAAGGAAAAAAAAACCTTAACCCCAAGTATCAAATAAGATAGCTGTCCAGTACACGCCTCTTCATTTTCCTTTTGAAACTAAACAAATCGACAGATTGTTTTATAGTTTTATCCAAGTTGTTCCAATACTTTGGCCCAACAGAAGTGAGTTTTTTTTGTGCAAAAGCCGTTCTTGTTCGAGGGAGACAAGTGTCCATGGAGCACGTGTCTTGTAGGATATTGGTGTCTTTCACTGGTTCTGGTGAACATGGAGGTAATTGCTTGTGGAAGCTCATTTTTTGATAATTTATACATAAAGTATCAAAAAATTCAGAGTTAAAACTAATATCCTTCTCCAGTTCTACTCCGCCATCACTAAGAGCATCCTCACCTCATCCATAACAGTCTGGTACGGCAGCCTAGACAGTAACTCACGCAAAAGACTACAGCGCATCGTCACTAAATCATGCAGGATCACTGGCACCCCCCTCCCATCAGTCGAATCAATTTATCACGAACGCTCAATCACAAGAGCACAAAATATCACCTCTGAACCCTCTCACCCTGCCCACTGTCTGTTTCAACTGCTGCCCTCTAGGAGGCGATATCAATCCCTATCCACCAGAACCTCCTGCTTCAAAAACAGTTTTTCCCCACAGTCATAAGGACTGAACTTTCTGCACTAATTGCATATGCACTTATGTTTACAGCAATTTCCACTGTCTACTTGCACTTATGTTTGTGATTGTTATGATGTGTGCTGTCATTGTTTGTATGATGTGTGCTGCCAATGTCATGTGTCCTTCTATGTTTCTGACACTGAGTGCTGTACTGAAAGCAAATTCCACCAACCTGGTTGTGTGGTCATTAATAAATTATTCTTATTATGATTCTGATTCTGAGAGGGTGATATATGATGGTCTCAGATTTGCCTAAAATTTTTGTTGGTGAAAGATGGTATGTTCAGTTTTAAAAAAAAAGTGAGGCGGGTGGCATCGCTAACTTTGCCATCACAGAATGCTTTCCCGGTCCACCGAGTTACGATGGTTATGTTCAATAGCATTATTGAAATCATGTTACTCATAAAAAAAAAATCAATATTATTAAGATGTGCGACTTTTAAATGCACCTAGCTAACTACGTGGTTAGGAGGTCTTTTCATTTTAATTCAAAATTTGAAGTACCATTCCAACTTGAAGAAAAGTTAAGTTCGACCTATTTCTTGGCCAGCGGCATGCACAAACGAAATGACACTTTCCCTTTGGAATGTGATTTTGAAAATCAATGAAAGTCGGCGTTAACATGCTCGCAGCTCGCAAAATGGGGTAAGTTACAGTTGAAAACTGACTGCAGCTATATGGATTCACCAACAAGATATAATTTCTGGCGAGTTATGTAGTCAGAACTATCTGCGAAACAGATGGCAGTGGAGGTATCTTTACCCACAGACTGCATTACCTTATTTAACCAACCTACGATTGCAATGCTACCGGCAGTTGGAGGATCCGTTCCCTTACATGGGCTATACGGTCTCTATGTATTGGCTATTACAGGCACTTACGTTAATATCGTAGCAGCCAGGCCAGGTGAAAAGTTCAGGAGGGTGTTCGGATGGGTGTGTGGGCAGGATCTCGATACCGCGGCTTGACCCTGATCACGACTGTGCCGACTCTGGCTCCAAATGTGCAAGATGGCAGCGCTCGTATCCGGGATATTTTTGCTGCATTTTTGATGAATGGGAGTGAATGGGGACACGTCGTCCATCTTCATATACAGTCCATGAGACAGACGCATGTGAAAATGAATGTGGGCTGTTGTCGGCGCAAGGATATAACTGCATTTCAAAACTGAATTTTTTTTTCAGCGCTCATTTCCCATCTCAGAATCTTTGGCCCTTCTGGTACCCCTAAAAAAGAAACTGAAGGGTATTGGCACCTGAAAATTTGCAGTTTTCTATTGAACCACCATCTTTCACTGATAAAAAATTTTAGGCAAATCTGAGACCATCATTAATCACCCCCTAATGGTTAACTGCCTGATTCTTAGTAAAACTGGCTCTTCAATAATTATTGTTCTGTATTTGATATTCATCCATTTTAAGAAACTGTCCGATGCTCAATGTGCTGTAAGTTTAGTTTCTAACTTACAGTAATTTGCCCTCTACAGCCATATTGTGTCACATACTGTACGACTCCAATTCCGAAATAGTTGGGGTGAAGTGTAAATTGTGAATAAAATCAAAATGCAATGACTTTCAGATCACGAGCCAATATATTATTTACAATAAGACATAGATATCATTTCAAATGTTGAATCTGAGATATTTTACATTTTTATCCACAAAATGAGCTTATTTCAAATTTTCTGGCTGCAACAGGTCTCAAAAAAGTTGGGACACAGGCAAAAAGGGCTGAAAAAGCTATTAATAAGAGGATCAGCTGAAAGAACATTTCGCAAGTAATTAAGTTAACTGGCATCAGGTGTGTACATGATTGGCTATAAAAGGGATGTCTTAGAGAGGCTGAGTCTCTCAGAAGTAAAGATGGCCAGAGGCTCTCCAACCTGTGAAGGCTTGCGTAAAAAAATTGTGGTATACTTTAAAAACAATGTTCCTCAATGTCAAATTGCAAAGGCTTTGAAGGTCTCATCATCAACAGTGCATAACATCATCAAAAGATTCAAAGAAACTGGAAAAATCTCTGTGCGTAAGGGACAAGGCCAAAGACCTTTACTGGATGCCCGTGATCTTCGGGCCCTCAGACAACACTGCATCACTCACCGGCATGATTCTGTCATTGACATTACTAAATGGGCCCAGGAATACTTCAAGAAACCACTGTCAGTAAACACAGTCCGCCGTGCCATCCACAAATGCCACCTCAAAACTCTATCATGCAAAAAGGAAGCCATTGTTGAGCAAGATCCAGAAGTGTCGCCGTGTTCTGTGGCCCAAATCTCATTTAAAATGGACTGTAACAAAGTGGCAAAGTGTCCTGTAGTCAGACGAGTCCAAATTTGGCATTCTTGTTGGAAATCATGGGCGTCGTGTCCTCCGGGCTAAAGAGGAGAAAGACCACCCCTCCTGTTATCAGCGTTCAGTTCAAAAGCCAGCATTTCTGATGGTATGGGGATGCATTAGTGCATATGGTGTGGGACACTTGCATGTTTTAAAAAGCACCATGAATGCTGAAAGGTATATAAAAGGTTTTAGAGCAACATATGCTCCCTCCAGACGACATCTATTCCAAGGAAGGCCTTGTGTATTTCAGCAGGACAATGCAAAACCACATACTCCAGCTATTACAACAGCATGCCTTCGTAGTAGAAGAGTCCGTGTGCTGAACTGGCCAGCCTGCAGTTCTGATCTTTCACCAATTGAGAACATTTGGCACATAATTAAAAGAAAAGTTCGTCTAATGAGACCCAAAACTCTCCAGCAGCTGGAAGCCTGTATTAAACAAGAGTGGGATCAAATTCCAATGGCTAAACTCAAGAAACTTGTCTCCTCAATGCCCAGACGCCTCCACTCTGTGTTAAAAAGAAGAGGGGATGCTACAGCACGATAATCAGGCCCCTGTCCCAACTTTTTTGAGACCTGTAGCAGCCATCAAATTTGAAATGAGCTCATTTTGTGAATAAAATTGTAAAAATTTCTCAGTTTCAACATTTGCTATGTTATCTCTGTTCTATTGAGAATAAAATACTGGATGGTGTGATTTGAAAGTCATTGCGTTTTGATTTTATTTACAATTTACACTTTGTCCCAACTATTTCGGAAGTGGGGTTGTATATCTGAGCCCTGAACTTTGACCCCTGCTGTCCGATGCTGAGCACTGCTGTCTAACACAGCTCTGAGAATGTCTCCACACTCCTGCCCCTCCCTCTGTCAGTCATGTGACACAGTCAGTCGCCGAGAATTCACAGATGAAATTAGTACAGATGATACAAAATTACATTCAGTAAATAAACAATATATGTCAAAATTTTATTGTCAAACTCTCACTTTATACTTTTCTGCAGCCTCCTGCACTGGTCGCAGTTTGTGGTTTTCATGTTTTTTTGAAATTTGGCAGATAACACAGATAGGAATTTGATCCTCCAGACAGAAGAGTTTGAGTTTCTCACTGTGCACACTGCAGAGCTCTTCAGATCCTGCTTTAGCTTTCTGACTTCTCTCCTTTAAGAACACCTCACACGTGTTCCTCAGCGCCAGGTTAAAGGGTGGTTCAGTCTTAGAAAATCTTCTCCTACAAACTGGGCACTCCTGAGATCCCTTCTGTTCCCAGCACTGCAGCACACAGTCCTTACAGAAGCTGTGACTGCAGCTCAGGATAACAGGATTCCTGAAGATGCCAGAGCACACAGGACAGGAGAGCTCCTCTTCCAGGAGAGAAGATACAGACGCCATTCCGTCTCCGTCTGTTCTGAGCTCAGTAATGGCTTCTGCTCAATCTGTAGTTCAGTTTCACTTTACTTATGGAGAGGCTATTCGCCCTGCGGCGGTTCAGCGCGAAAGATCAACGAGCGGGGCGGATGATAAAATGAAATCTCCTCGGGCCTGGCTACACATTCGCGGTTTACCGCGCGTGTTAACGCTGCGTGAACAGCCGCTAAAAACGCTCGGAGGATACGCTGCATAGTCCGCAGCGGGGGACGGTCTACACATTGGCAGGCAAAGTGGATGAACACTTCCCAGGGTTGGCATGGAAACTCCTCCCCTAATCTGGGAAAACCTAGCCACTCACTTTTTCATGAAACTGGGAAAACTGAAAATGTACTGGTGTTCCACAAACTGACTGCAAAAAGACTGCAAATGAATCGATAATATATATCGCCAATCGTCGGTTCTTTCCTCTGCCAAAAATATCCGCATAAATTCCTCATTCTCTGGGACGTGTAATATTAAACTGTAAATTTCCTGATGTGACTGAATTGCTTGCATTTCACTCTGTACTTCCTGCTTGACACAGCTGATTATAGTACAGTACTTCCAGCAGATGGCAGCATTGCAGCTCTGAGGTTAAAGTGAGGCTGATCTGCCAGCAGTTTCACAGCAGCCCTGTTCCTCAGGTTCTGTCGTTCTGTCTCTTGTGTTCATCTGTACAGAGTCTCACCCCGCAGATAATCTCAAGCACACAACCCCCCTTACAAACATGATTCAAACACACATCCAGGGCTGGAGTCCCTGGCCATGTTACCCTCTATAATACATGCAACTTACAGCCAGCTGGAGTGACTATAGGTTTCACTGAATTCCCCTCTACTTCTTTGTTGTTCAAATTATTTTATTTAGATGAACCCCGAGAGAAGTACAATCTCGTTTTTGATGGGATCGAAACATGCAGCAATAGCATCATAACAGCATCCAAATTACAACAAAACAACTAAAGCAAATTAATGAAGAGTATAGTTAATAGCCACATGGTATCTTCAAACAACATACAAACCACAGATAAACAAGAAAAAAAGACACAGTCAAATGACTGCAAGGTCAATCAAGGACAGACCTGAAGCCTGTAATGTGTCACAGCCTTCATGTGACTGCCTTCTGAGTCCCATCCCATTCGGCAGCTTGCGTGTCTGTCAGAAGTATGTCTCCTCTGATTGGTTTACGTCTCGCATGTGCCTTATTCCCAGCTGTGTCATGTTTCACTGTTACTTCCTGATGGCTCTGTGACGTGTATTTAATGCCTCTGTTTTGAGTTGCAAGTCACTGGATCCTAATTTGCTATTTTTGCTCAGAAAAAGTCTATTTTCCAAGGAGAAACTCTTTATCTTTATGAAGTGAAACCTTACCTTTAATGAAAGATACTTACGAAAGCCTTCGTCTTTACTTAGTTAATTTGAAAAAGCGTTTGTTAGGAACAAGCTCTCCATCCTTCTACGGTCATCAGGATCAGAACCAAGTTCCTCTCAAGCTACTCCGTCCTCCTTGCAGACAGTTCGGCTCTGGCATTAAATGGAAAAAGCTAGTAACTCACATTTCAGACGTTTAGAAAAAATGGGGAAACATCCAACCCTGTCAATAAGGCCTTGTGACATAAATCTGGTAGATGGCAGGTCGATCACCCCCAATACATTACTTTTGAACCTCTATCCCTTGATCACATAACGTTATGTAATGCTACTTACTATCTTTTTCCACCTCTCCAATTATCATGGAAAAAGACAGCAACTCACATATTTTCATCATAGGTCACCTTTTTGAGCAGGGAACTAACAAAATAATGTCCGCAATACAAGTGTTTTTCTTTCTCTTTATTTGAAACTTATTTCTTTGCTTCAGCACAAGCATACAAGGCGTCAAAGGCAGTTATCAGCAGCCAGCGCACATGCTGCACTTTTGTCATGTCTTTCATCGGCCTTGAGGGGGTAGATTGGCAGCAGCTAGAAACCAATGTTTCAATAAATGTTTTATTTTATTTATTGTTTCAAACAATAAAGTGTCGCACTGCACTTCAAGATTCCAAAGCCCTTGTCTAGTTTCTGAATACACTGCACGGCCTAAACATTGCTGGTTACCAGATTTTGCCGTTCCTTTGTTTGATGTTTTGTGGAACCCTGTCCTGCCTCCTGCGCTCTGCTCCTTCTGTGTGTTGTGTTGTTTCGTTTTCCTCTCCATTACTCTCTCGTCATGATTCTCCCATCCCGCTGTCAGTCGTCTGGTCAACGCCCTCAGATTCCTTCGTCTCCCTCCGCCCAGAGATTCCACCTAATTCCACCTCATCCTATCCTCCGTCGCCCCGCCGGATCCCAGTCTATTTAGAGCATCCTTTCACAGTCTTCAGGAGCGCTCCCTCATTCCGTGCTGTATCTCTGAGTGTATTTGGCTGGTTCGATTTTTCGTCATTGTCATCATCTCGATCATAGTTTTTCCTTTGTTACTCTGGGTTGTGGGATGCAATTTGGTTGAGTTTAGATGAGGGCCCTTGTACATCTGCTCTCGCGTAGAGTATCTGTGTTAGTGCACTAGTGTAGGGGCAGCTGCCATCCGTTGTTGTTTTTGTTTTGAGTCTGTTAGCATAGTTAGATATTTTCTTTTCTGGGACCTTTCTGTAAACTTAGTTTATTAGAGGTGTTTATGGTTTTGTTATTTTCATTTATTTGGCAGAGTCAAATTGACCTTTTTGTTTTCCCCACCCCTGTGCCATGTGAAACTATTGAACCTACTGTAAGTAATCCCCCAGCCTCTCACACCATCTCCAGCTCCCCACCCCCTGTTACATTTAGGAGAAATTTAAGTTCCCTTTCTCACTCCTCGCTAACCTCTCTAGTGCTATCTGCACTTCCTCCTCCTGCCACATTTGCCAACCTGTCTGTTGACACTGCTACCTCTGTGTTTAATTCATCTCTCTCCCTGTCTATTGAGTCACTCTGCCCTCTTGTGTCCAAACCAGCACGCTCATCCCCTCCCTGCCCATGGCTGACTGACTCTCTCCGCTCGAGTCGTCTATCACTGCGAGCCGCTGAGAGGAAGTGGAGAAAGTTCAGATCCTCCGCTGACCTTGCTGCATACCACAAGCTGCTGACAGCCTTCACTTCTGCCACCACACTGGCCAAGTCCTCATTTTACCAATCTAAAATCAATGCATGCTTGTCCAACCCATGTAAACTCTTCACCACTTTCTCCTTCCTGCTTACCCCCCTCCGCTCTCATCTCTCTGCAGATGACTTCTTAGCCCACTTTGAGGGGAAGGTGACTGCCGTGTGGAACTCCTTCTCCTAACCAGTCATGCTTCCAGATCCACCCAGCAATCCTGGAGGCGCTGGACATACTCCACCTGGTCACATCTCACCCTGCTATAACCTGTGCACGTGACCCCATCCCATCTCCTGTACTGCAATCAATATCCAGTGAGCTCGTTCCAACCATTCCCTTGCTTCTGGTCATGTACCTTCTGCATTTAAGATGGCACGTATCACACCACTCCTCAAAAAACCCTCTCTTTACTCTTCTGATGTCAAAAATCACCGTCCTGTTTCACTACTACCATTCCTGTCTAAAACTCTGGAGCGTGCCGTTTTCAATCAATTATCCTCTTTTCTCCAACAGAATCGCCTCCTTGATCCCCACCAGTCTGGATTCTGAGCTGGCCACTCAACGGAGACTGCTCCTCTGTCTGTAACGGATGCACTCATCACTGCTCGCGCTTCATCACTCTCCTCTGTCCTGATTCTTCTAGACCTGTCTGCTGCTTTCGACACCGTCAACCACCAACTCCTGATCTCCACTCTGGCAAAGATGGGGGTTTCCGAGACTGCTCTCTCCTGCTTTGTTTTGTATCTGGCTGGCAGGACATACCAAGTGTCCTGGATGGGATCTGTCCCTTCCTCCCAGCCCCTCACTGCGAGCGTCCCTCAGGGATCTGTCCTCGGGCCCCTGCTGTTCTCTATTTACATGAAGTCTCTTGGATCTGTTATCAAATCCCACTGTGTCTCTTACCCCTGTTATGCTGACGGCACTCAACTTTTCCTCTCTTTTCCCCCTTCTGACACACAGGTCCAGGGAAGAATATCAGCATGCCTGGCAGACATGTCTACTTGGATGGCCAGACATCATCTGAAGTTCAACCTTGAGAAGACAGAGCTCCTCTTTATCCTGCACCGAACCTCCCCTCTACAACAGCTCACCATCACCGTTGATGACACTGCAGTAGCAGCTACCTGCTCTGTGAAGATCCTGGGGGTTGTTCTAGACAACCAACTGGACTTCAAGAAGCATGTCGCAGCTGTAACGGTCCTGCAGATTTCTTCTGTACAACATCAGAAGGATTCGACCTTACCTGAACACCAACTCGGCCCAGCTCCTTATCCTAGCCACCGTGATCTCCCGTCTAGATTACTGTAACTCCTTGCTGGCTGGGCTACCATCCAGTGCCCTCCGACCCCTGCAGCTCATCCAGAATGCAGCTGCTCGTCTGGTCTTCAACCTCCCAAAGTTCTCCCATGTGACTCCCCTGCTGAGATCCCTGCACTGGCTGCCAGTTGCGGCCAGAGTTAGATTCAAAGTGCTAACTCTGGCCTTTGCTGCAGCAAACAAGGCAACCCCTTCCTATCTGTAAGAGATGATCATCCCTTACACACCTGCTCGGCCACTTCGTTCTGCAGCAGCAGGACAACTTCGGCACCCTACCCTGGGTCGGAAAGCTGGTTGTCCTACCAGATCACTCAGCTTCTCCCATCTTCCTCCCCAGTGGTGGAATGACCTCCCCACCTCCCTATGAATGGCTCCATCCCTGCCGCTCTTCCACTGTAACCTTAAGACTCACTTGTGTAGACAGTTTCTGACCTGATTGCCCCCCTCCCCTGCTCTTATTTACTTAAAAAAAAACCTTTACTGTTTGTCTCCATTTGCTTTGTTTTTTTTTTCCTGTGTGCTACTGCCCTCTGTATAGTATATTTGCTCGACATGTTCATGACTCCAGGTGACTAATGCTTGATGTGAATTGTACCTTGTCCAGTCTGTTGGGCTACAGTGTCAGTGACCTTACTGTATGCACTTACTGTAAGTCGCTTTGGATAAAAGCCTCTGCTAAATAAATGTAATGTAAGAGTAATCCTTCTGTTCCTGTCAGTGTAGTATGTGTATTAACCCTTTGTGTATATACTAATATACATATTTGCTTGCAAGCAGTCCCGTTTCCCCAAATATGTCTTCTCCACCCTAATAATGCATCCATCCTATCGTCCTCTGGACATGACAGTTAACAATAAACCCTTCCTATTGGCTGGCACTCTGCCTCCACACTTCATTCTTGGTCTGGACTGTAACAGGAATGGCTCAGTGAAAATCCTTGTAGTCCCTGGGAACAAAGACTCAATCTTTTAAGTTGATTTTATAATTCAAATTTGACTTTGTTTTGAACCATCAATTCAAGTTGGAATTGGAAAGATGAATATAACATACACGTGATAAGCATGTAACCAAATAGCTGACTCACCAGAGAATTCCAGCAGACTGCACTGGAGCGGCTGTAATTAGGTGTGATTGACACCCTTCTTGAATGAGTACATCACATGAGCCCTGACACACCTGCAGGGGAGATCATCAGTGGCCCTGAGAGGAGAGGGTATCATGCAGCTGCCCTCTATACCTCTATAATCCTGCAGGAGACGATCTCCTGCTCTCCAGAGATCAGCGACCCTGTAACCCTCTGTGTCGCTGCTCACAGGTGCTGATCGAGTGGGAGCTTCACAGCTCTGTGGCCATAAAGGTGGTTTTATTTGTGGATCTTTATTTATGGATTAATGTTTGGCCTAGTCGAGGCTGCCTAACATATGGTTTGATGTTATGATCCAGGCCAGGAACCAAGTGCGGAAAGTACAAACCAAAAATCGGGTTTATTGATAGTGATTCATGTTCACAACTATATAAAATATCGACGGAGAAAGGAAGCCCAGAGCAGAATTGCACAGTTTAGTTCAGATGGTACAGGGGCATGTCCGTGCCCAGCCAATGGCGATCCGGGACAACTGACAGATGGAGTGAGCACTTCACCAGTGCTGAACCGTCAGGTGGCAGGACTGTGGAGTTTAGCAGGAATGCAGCTCCAATCCTAATGACTGCAGAAGGCTTGGGAGGTGTTCCTAATAAACTGGGCAGAGGAACAGACAGAAGGATGATTAATAGGATTGCGTTCCAATCCTGCAGACTGAGAAAAAGGCTAGGGAATTTGTATGAATTAAACAAAGAAGAGAACTTCCTTATTTAACTGTCATTAAAGATTATGATTAATTTCTGAGGACAATAAACTTTTACTTGGAACAAGCTGCCAAACGTTACTCTTGGTCTTCAGGACTGGGACCATGATCTGAGTAATCAAACCTCATCTTTTCCTCAGCCCAGTTTATGAGGAACACCTCTCATGTCATCAGGATTGGGACTGGTTTCCAGCTAAACTCTCTTCCTGGCATATGGCAGTTCAGCCACACACCGGGCTCACAAACGCCTGTACAGCCACACACCGGGCTCACATACGCCTGCACAGACACACACCGGGCTCACATACGCCTGCACAGACACACACCGGGCTCACATACGCCTCACAGTCACACACCGGGCTCACATACGCCTGCACAGTCACACACCGGGCTCACATCGCCTGCACAGCCACACACCGGGCTCACATACGCCTGCAAAGCCACACACCGGGCTCACATACGCCTGCACAGTCACACACCCGGGCTCACATACGCCTGCACAGCCACACACCGGCTCACATCGCCTGCACAGCCACACACTCACCCGGGCTCACATCACGCCTGCACAGTCACACACTGGGCTCACATCACGCCTGCACAGCCACACACCCGGGCTCACATACGCCTGCACAGCCACACACCGGGCTCACATACGCCTGCACAGTCACACACCGGGCTCACATACGCCTGCACAGCCACACACCGGGCTCACATACGCCTGCACAGACACACACCGGGCTCACATACGCCTGCACAGTCACACACCGGGCTCACATACGCCTGCACAGACACACACCGGGCTCACATACGCCTGCACAGTCACACACCGGGCTCACATACGCCTGCACAGTCACACACCGGGCTCACACACGCCTGCACAGCCACACACCGGGCTCACACACGCCTGCACAGTCACACACCGGGCTCACATACGCCTGCACAGTCACACACCGGGCTCACACGCCTGCACAGGCTCACACCCTGGCTCACATACGCCTGCACAGTCACACACCGGGCTCACATACGCCAGCACAGTCACACACCGGGCTCACATACGCCTGCACAGCCACACACCGGGCTCACATACGCCTGCACAGCCACACACCGGGCTCACATACGCCTGCACAGTCACACACCGGGCTCACATACGCCTGCACAGCCACACACCGGGCTCACATACGCCTGCACAGTCACACACCGGGCTCACAGCCACACACACTGGGCTCACATACGCCTGCACAGCACACACCGGCTCAGGCACCTGGCTCACACACCCCGCTCACATACGCCTGCACAGCCACACACCGGGCTCACATACGCCTGCACAGCCACACACCGGGCTCACATACGCCTGCACAGTCACACACCGGGCTCACATACGCCTGCACAGTCACACACCGGGCTCACATACGCCTGCACAGTCACACACCGGGCTCACATACGCCTGCACAGACACACACCGGGCTCACATACGCCTGCACAGTCACACACACCGGCTCACATACGCCTGCACAGCCACACACCGGGGCTACGCCTGCACAGTCACACACCGGGCTCACATACGCCTGCACAGCACACACCTGGCTCACATACGCCTGCACAGTCACACACCGGGCTCACATACGCCTGCACAGTCACACACGGGCTCACATACGCCTGCACAGTCACACACCGGCTCACATACGCCTGCACAGTCACACACCGGGCTCACACACACGCCTGCACAGTCACACACCGGCTCACATACGCCTGCACAGCCACACACCGGGCTCACATACGCCTGCACAGCCACACACCGGGCTCACATACGCCTGCACAGCCACACACCGGGCTCACATACGCCTGCACAGTCACACACCGGGCTCACATACGCCTGCACAGCCACACACCGGCTCACATACTGCCTGCACAGACACACACCCTGCTCACATACGCCTGCACAGCCACACACCGGGCTCACATACGCCTGCACAGTCACACACCGGGCTCACATACGCCTGCACAGTCACACACCGGGCTCACGCCTGCACAGCCGCCTGCACAGTCACACACCGGGCTCACATACGCCTGCACAGTCACACACCGGCTCACATACGCCTGCACAGTCACACCGGGCTCACATCACGCCTGCACAGCCACACACCGGCTGCACATACCCGTCACACACACACACCGGGCTCACATACACGCCTGCACAGCCACACACCGGGCTCACATACGCCTGCACAGTCACACACACGGGCTCACATACGCCTGCACAGCCACACACCGGGCTCACACACGCCTGCACAGTCACACACCCCTGCTCACATCACACAGCCACACACATACGCCTGCACAGCACACACCGGGCTCACACGCCTGCACAGGCTCACACACCCTGCTCACACACGCCTGCACAGCCACACACCGGGCTCACATACGCCTGCACAGTCACACACCGGGCTCACATACGCCTGCACAGTCACACACCGGGCTCACATACGCCTGCAGTCACACACCGGGCTCACATACGCCTGCACAGACACACACCGGGCTCACATACGCCTGCACAGTCACACCCCGGCTCACATACAGCCACACACTCAGCACAGTCACACACCGGGCTCACAAACGCCTGCACAGTCACACCCCGGGCTCACACACGCCTGCACAGTCACACACCGGGCTCACATACGCCTGCACAGTCACACACCCGGGCTCACATACGCCTGCACAGTCACACACCGGGCTCACATACGCCTGCACAGTCACACACCGGGCTCACATACGCCTGCACAGCCACACACCGGGCTCACATACGCCTGCACAGCCACACACCGGGCTCACACACGCCTGCACAGTCACACACCGGGCCTGCACAGTCACACACCCACCCCGGGCTCACATACGCCTGCACAGTCACACACCGGGCTCACATACGCCTGCACAGCCACACACCCGGCTCACATACGCCTGCACAGACACACACCGGGCTCACATACGCCTGCACAGTCACACACCGGGCTCACATACGCCTGCACAGCCACACACCGGCCTCATACGCCTGCACAGTCACACACCGGGCTCACACACAGTCACACACCTGGCTCACATACGCCTGCACAGTCACACACGGGCTCACATACGCCTGCACAGTCACACCGGGCTCACATACGCCTGCACAGCCACACACCGGGCTCACATACGCCTGCACAGCCACACACCGGGCTCACATACGCCTGCACACACACCGGGCTCACACACCACACACCGGGCTCACATACGCCTGCACAGTCACACACCGGGCTCACATACGCCTGCACAGTCACACACCGGGCTCACATACGCCTGCACAGTCACACACCGGGCTCACATACGCCTGCACAGTCACACACCGGGCTCACATACGCCTGCACAGACACACACCGGCTCACACACGCCTGCACAGTCACACACCGGGCTCACATACGCCTGCACAGACACACACCGGGCTCACATACGCCTGCACAGACACACACCGGGCTCACATACGCCTGCACAGCCACACACCGGGCTCACACACCGGGCTCACAGCCTGCACAGCCACACACCGGGCTCACACACGCCTGCACAGCCACACACCGGGGCTCCACACGCCTGCACAGTCACACACCCGGGCTCACATCGCCTGCACAGACACACACCGGCTCCATGCACAGCCTGCACAGTCACACACCGGGCTCACATACGCCTGCACAGTCACACACCGGGCTCACACACGCCTGCACAGCCACACACCGGGCTCACATACGCCTGCACAGCCACACACCGGGCTCACATACGCCTGCACAGTCACACACCGGGCTCACATACGCCTGCACAGTCACACACCGGGCTCACATACGCTCACATACGCCACACACCGGCTCACATACGCCTGCACAGTCACACACCGGGCTCACATACAACAGCACAGTCACACACCGGGCTCACATACGCCTGCACAGTCACACACCGGGCTCACATACGCCTGCACAGTCACACACCGGCTCACATACGCCTGCACAGTCACACACCGGCTCACATCGCCTGCACAGTCACACACCCTGGCTCACACACCGGGCTCACGCCTGCACAGTCACACACCGGGCTCACATCGCCTGCCTGCACAGTCTCACACCCTGCACAGTCTCACACCCCGCCTGGCTCACACAGGCTCGCCTGCACAGCACACACACACTCACACTCCTGCACAGTCACACACCCGGGCTCACATACGCCTGCACAGTCACACACCGGGCTCACACACGCCTGCACAGACACACACCGGGCTCACATACGCCTGCACAGACACACACCGGGCTCACACACGCCTGCACAGCCACACACCGGGCTCACACGTGCACAGTCACACACACACAGGCTCACATACGCCTGCACAGACACACACACCGGGCACATACGCCTGCACAGTCACACACCGGGCTCACATACGCCTGCACAGTCACACACCGGGCTCACATACGCCTGCACAGTCACACACGCCTGCACAGACACACACCCGGGCTCACACGGCTGCACAGCCACACACCGGCTCACATCCCTGCACAGTCACACACCGGCTCACATACGCCTGCACAGTCACACACCGGGCTCACATACTGCCTGCACAGACACACACCGGCTCACATACGCCTGCACAGTCACACACCGGGCTCACATACGCCTGCACAGACACACACCGGGCTCACATACGCCTGCACAGTCACACACCGGGCTCACATACGCCTGCACAGCCTGCACACACACACAACAGCACAGTCACACACACCGGGCCTGCACTCACACCCGGGCTCACGCACACACCGGGCTCACACAGCCTGCACACACACACCGGCTCACATACGCCTGCACAGTCACACACCGGGCTCACATCACGCCTGCACAGTCACACACCCGGGCTCACATACGCCTGCACAGACACACACCGGCCGGGCTGCACAGTCACACACCGGGCTCAGCCTGCACAGTCACACACCGCTCACATCGCCTGCACAGTCACACACCGGCTCACGCCTGCACAGTCTCACACCGGGCTCACATACGCCTGCACAGTCACACACCGGGCTCCATACCTGCACAGTCACACACACCCTGGGCTCACATACGCCTGCACACACACCGGCTCACATACGCCTGCACAGACACACACCGGCTCACATCGCCTGCACAGTCACACACACGGGCTCACATACGCCTGCACAGTCACACACCGGGCTCACACTCGCCTGCACAGTCACACACCGGCTCACATCGCCTGCACAGTCACACACCGGGCTCACACGCCTGCACAGTCACACACCGGCTCACACACGCCTGCACAGTCACACACCCGGGCTCACATACGCCTGCACAGTCACACACCGGGCTCACATACGCCTGCACAGTCACACCGGGCTCACGACGCCTGCACAGCCACACACCCGCCTCACATACGCCTGCACAGTCACACACCGGGCTCACATACGCCTGCACAGTCACACACCCGGGCTCACATACGCCTGCACAGTCACACACTCACATACGGGCACAGGCTCCACGCCTGCACAGCCACACACCCGGGCTCACACTCCGCCTGCACAGTCACACACGGGCTCACATACGCCTGCACAGTCACACACCGGCTCACATCACGCCTGCACAGTCACACACCGCCTGCACAGACTCACACGGGCTCACGCCTGCACAGTCACACACCCGGGCTCACATCGCCTGCACAGTCACACCGGGCTCACATACGCCTGCACAGTCACACACCGGCTCACATACGCCTGCACAGACACACACCGGCTCACGCCTGCACAGTCACACACCGGGCTCACATACGCCTGCACAGTCACACACCCGGGCTCACATACGCCTGCACAGTCACACACACACTCACGGCCTCACAGTCACACACCCGGCTCACAGCCTGGGCTCACACACCCGCCTGCACACACACCGGCTCACACAGACACACACCGGCTCACATACGCCTGCACAGTCACACACCGGGCTCACATACGCCTGCACAGTCACACACCGGGCTCACATACCTGCACAGCTCACAGCCTCCCACACACCGGCACACACATACGCCTGCACAGTCACACACCGGGCTCACATACGCCTGCTGCACAGTCACACACCGGGCTCACATACGCCTGCACAGTCACACACCGGGCTCACATACGCCTGCACAGTCACACACCGGGCTCACATACGCCTGCACAGTCACACACCGGGCTCACATACGCCTGCACAGTCACACACCGGGCTCACATACGCCTGCACAGTCACACCCCGGCTCACATACGCCTGCACAGTCACACACCGGGCTCACACGCCTGCACAGTCACACACCGGGCTCACATACGCCTGCACAGTCACACACCGGCTCACATACGCCTGCACAGTCACACACACCGGGCTCACATACGCCTGCACAGTCACACACCGGGCTCACATACGCCTGCACAGACTCACACACCGGGCTCACATACGCCTGCACAGACACACACCGGGCTCACACACGCCTGCACAGACACACACACCACACCCGGGCTCACGGGCACACACCCCGGCTCACATCGCCTGCACAGTCACACACCGGGCTCACATACGCCTGCACAGTCACACACCGGGCTCACATACGCCTGCACAGTCACACACACCGGGCTCACATACGCCACAGACACACACCGGGCTCACATACGCCTGCACAGTCACACACGGGCTCACATCGCCTGCACAGACACACACCGGCTCACATCGCCTGCACAGCCACACACCGGGCTCACATACGCCTGCACAGCCACACACCGGGCTCACATACGCCTGCACAGTCACACACCGGGCTCACACAGACACACACCGGGCTCACCCTGCACAGTCACACACCGGGCTCACATACGCCTGCACAGTCACACACCGGGCTCACATACGCCTGCACAGCCACACACAGGGCTCACATACGCCTGCACAGTCACACACCGGGCTCACATACGCCTGCACAGTCACACACCGGGCTCACATACGCCTGCACAGTCACACACAGGCTCACACACCGGCTCAGTGCACAGTCACACACCCTGGGCTCACATCACGCCTGCACAGTCACACACAGGGCTCACATCGCCTGCACAGTCACACACCCAGGGCTCACATACGCCTGCACAGCCACACACAGGGCTCACATACGCCTGCACAGTCACACACCGGGCTCACATACGCCTGCACAGCCACACACCGGGCTCACATACTCCTGCACAGTCACACACCGGGCTCACATACGCCTGTACAGTCACACACCGGGCTCACATACGCCTGCACAGTCACACACCGGGCTCACATACGCCTTCGGTCCCAACCCCGTGCCATCCGAACTGAACTGTGTCATTCTGTTCAAGGCTCCATCACTCGGTCTTACTGTATTACTATCAATTAACCCCACTTTTTGATTGTACTCTGCATTTCCTGGTCTGGATCATAACAGTACTGCACAGATGGAGAGCATGCTAGGGCTTGGAGCAAAATCAAAACAACAGAATATAGCAGCAGTGAATACCACTGTGATGTGAATTCGCTCAGTCACAGAAACCATTATCAGCGAGAGCTTGTTCTTTTATTCACGGCCAGGAATTGACCATTCGAGGTGACTTCACCTTAAACCAAATATAGCTCTGCCCACGTTGCCCTCGCAGGGAGTGGCATTGATCTTTTGAATTAGATGATTTGTCCATTTTAGTATTCTTATATCTGGACGCAAAGTGTATACCTACAGTTCCACAACAATCCTAGGGACATCAGCAGCCAATTTCACTGGAGGCTCGGTTTTTCGTTCCGATTGCGAGGTGCTTAAGTGTGAGGTTCAGGTGCAAATGTTTGGGTGAGGAAATGGAAATGTACCATCCTATCAGCAGTATTCTGAAAGCTCAGCTATCAATCATTTCACAGCAAGCTACAAGTTTTAGCCAGAAAAAGGCTTTATTAGTATCAAACCACTTCTACAAAATTAGCTAAAACAGACCTGCTTACCGGCTCAACACAGATTCAGCTTTCTCAACATCAACAGCACAGGGAACTCATTTTATTGGGGTTTTAACAAATTTCAGTGGCGATAAAATCATTTTTAAACTTGTGAAGTTTTGAAATGCTCGTACCCACTCCCATGACATCCTCCACTCATCAATCTGCCGTAAAAATCTCTACCAGCGTCAGGACGGTGCTCTCTCAGGGAAATCTCCAGGGTAACAAAAGCCTAAAGTAAATAAATAATGAAATAATAATAACAATAAAAGCTCAGCTATAGTTACACAAATTACACAAAAACAAAAAGACCTTTGGTCCGCAGCAGCCCTAAGTAAAATATTCACTGCTTTTTCTGGACTCGTAATTAAATGTAAAGGTCAAGCAGAAAATATTTTTACAAATACTTTTTCATAGAGGACTGCTACCTGATCCCAAAAACTGCTCCCCGATCCCCATAACTGCTCCCTGATCCCTATAACTGCTCCTTGATCCCAATGACTGCTCCCTGATCCCTATAACTGCTCCCTGATCCCCATAACTGCTCCCCGATCCCCATAACAGCTCCCTGATCCCTATAACAGCTCCCTGATCCCCATAACTGCTCCCTGATCCCTATAACTGCTCCCTGATCCCTATGACTGCTCCATGATCCCCATAACTGCTCCCTGATCCCCATAACAGCTCCCTGATCCCTATAACTGCTACCTGATCCCCATAACTGCTCCCTGATCCCTAAGATTGCTCCCTGATCCCTATAACTGCTCCCTGATCCCAATGACTGCTCCCTGATCCCTATAAGTGATACCTGATCCCAAGAAGACTTGTGTAGATATCAGACAATTTTGGAATGTGGATACTTATATCACAGATTATAAAAAAGTGCATTATCTTTTATGAAAATTGAAATAAAAGTCATTGCCAATAGGTTGCGATCTTCCCTCAGGTGGAATAATCCCCAATGCCCCAGTGCAGTGACGGGGACACTGTACTGAAGCAGACCCTGTCTCTCGGATGAGACGATAAACCGAGGTCCTGACTCACTGTGGTCATTAAAGATCCTATGTCACTCATCGATAAGAGAAGGGGGTTCCCCGGTGTCATGGCTAAAGACCCAACCTGGCTCTTTCCACCTGCCACCTAATCATCCCCTGATCTAATTGGCTGTGCAACTTGTCCTCTCCTCTCCAGCTCAACCCCCCAGGGCTTCCTTTAAAAAGAGACTTCAATCTCAACGGGACTTTGTTAAATAAAATACGAAACTGATTCATGTCCCCACACATTAGGATGGCAATGGGGTTCATGCAAGAACAACTGAGGTTGTGGAAACTTGGCTCTTCAAAGTTAGAGAGGAAGTCAGATCTCAGACAATGTTGAGCCGACACTGGGCAAGGAATTTATATTTAAAAGAGCAAAATGACAGAAACAATTAAATGAATGGGCCAGACATTAATTTCACATTTTCCAGCAGGACAAGCCTCCAACCTGAACCAAAAACCAGCTGCACTGCACCTCTGACAGTAATTATAGAGTTAAACACTCCAGTAATGTTTCCAATTCTTTAAACTGCTAGACAGACAACATATATCAATGCCATCAATTTATATACTGTGATATTTTACAAACATTATTCATTTGAAAACAAATCAAGTCACTCTCCATACTGTATATTGAGTGAAAAGACCAGTTTAATGTGTTGCTTCTTGTGCAGGGTCCATACTTAATACTCCCTGACATTCAGAGAAAATGCCCATTTTTACGAAGAGCTTTAGCACAAGCTAAACCTTTTCGCTCACACAAATCCAATAATGTGATCACTGATTGGTCAAGGTTTCAGTGTGACCCGTCAGGGCCCGTGTTCTGAATGTGCTAAAGGGCTCGATGAATCCAGCCCAATGTGGGGCCAAAACTGCCGGACTCCCGAACGCTATGGAGCTGATCTTAGCAGATGAAGATGCACCAGGACTTTACTTCTCATGTTACAGCAAAAAATAAATCAATGATAAAAACAGTTTTTAACACTGTTTTTTTCTGAAATGGGGAAAGCCAGCCACAGAGTCCCTGAAGTTTTGCCAGCAGCAGCCTTTTCTATCCCACAAGAAAATGCACATTCTGATACACAAAGCAATTGGACGTACAGTATTTTATCATAATATTTGCTCACTGCAAAACACGCGTTTACCCATCGCAAACACGCAAGCGGTGATAATACTTCATTAATGTAAATACTGACAGTTTTTACTTTCAAAATCCTACTAACAAATTGACAGAGATGCTACTGGGTCTAATAAACAATAACATTTGCATAACATTTCTAGACCATTCCATATTGACATTTGTATAACATTCCTACAACAAACCTATTACATTTGTAAGTCATTTTAAGCACACATTTCCATGTCTGTTTCTGGTTTGGGCAGAATTGTAAACCTGTGAGAGTGCAGGACAAGCATTTTACACAGCCAGCACTGAAGCTCGTCGAAACATTCCCAAACAGACTCAGACTTTCCTCCTTTTCATTGTAAATCTTCCCAAATGTTTCTCATCAGAAAAGTTCATGAGGAGCTATTGAACATGGCTGCCAAAGGTGAAGCTCACCGGAGAACAAGGCCGCTTTCGGCTGCCAGAATTCATTTTAATGAATAATACATTTTCCTCTTAAACAGTAAAAACAATCCATAGCTAAACCCACCCCTTACTTCTTAAATGAGCGCCTCTGGAAAAGAGATACGGCTGTGCTAATGAAACAGCCCAACAGAAACGGGTACAAAAGACCAGCTCTCCTTGTTAAATGCACATCATGCGAGACTGTTAGACACAACAGGAACACCATGCATTAAACAGTTGCTACTTCTCGCATATTCAAATGTACAAATGAGAGTCCATTTTTCTTCTTTTGATATAAACATGATCATATTACTTGATGACATGCTAATACATGAGAAACCAACAGAATCAAATGGTAAAATAAAAAAAAAAAAGTTCTGTAAGAGTGGTCATTCTGACCAGGGGTACGATTCCCAAAAGCTAATTTGCTGAGTATGCTCTCGACCTACACACTTCTCTCTACACTCTACATGGCTCAGCTTAAATCTACGTCAACTGTACTTTTGGGAAATGTACCCCACAATGACATGGTTAAATAAACCTCAATACACCATATCAGTGCTTTTTATTTTGGTAATGATTAAATACACATTTACACCCGGCTGCTCAAGATGCTGCCACTTGAGCAAAGGGATTGATAGTAAATGTTGTGTTAATATGACATTCTGTGAGTAGTGTTTCTGAGGTCCTTACAGATCCATTATTTGTGCTGAATAAATCCTCACAGAATTATGTTTTGTGCTGTATAAAACAGATGCATTCTGGGAGTTGTATTTCTGAAGTCCTCACAGAACCTTCTTTTGTGCTGCATAATACAGATTTCTACATGAGTCACTGTAAGTGAGAAATCCTTTGCTTAACAGGCACTGGCTTATGTATGCACACTCACACACACACACACACACACACACACACACACACACAAACACATGCACGCACACACTCACACACACACACCAAAACCTGCACACACTCACACATACACACCTAAACGTGTACCTACAACAGCACACATGCACACCAAATGCACACCAAACACAGACATTCATCACACACCACACACACAAACACCTAAACATATACCTACATCACCACACACACATGCACCAAATACGTTGTACATCACGCACGCAGGCATTCACCAAACACACACACACAGACACATAAAACCAAGGAGGATGGTCACTGAAAAACATAAATAAACAAATAAAAAATATTTAAAATAAGAAAAAAAAAAACTTATGAAATATAAATGAAAAAAAAAAACTAATTGCTGAGAACTATCAATACTTCTTTATATATGTGACAGTCAGATTGCGAAACCATTAATTTCATGACATGACTTAAAATCTCCAGTCATTGCCTAAAATGACTTGTTTCAGAATCTGACTGTAACATGTACAATGAGCACCATAATTAATTGGACACTGACACATTTTTTCTGTTGGCTGAGCCAGTCACCAGAACTGAATCCAGCTGCATTTTACCTGCTGCAGAGGAGACTTAAGGCAAAAGTCCCTGAAGCCAGCAGGAGCTGACGAGGCTGCAGCTCAGGCCTGGCAGAGTATCAGCAGGGAAGAGACCCAGCGTCTGCTGATGTCTCTGTGTCGCAGACTTCAGACAGTTGTTGCACACAATAAATATGCTGACAAAAATGAAAAATTAAAAAATTATTTTAAAAAAAATTATTAAAGAAATTATTAATGAAAAATTATTAATTATTTTAGTCTAAATTAGGTAAAACAGTCCAATTTTTTTTGATAAACCAGAAGATGGCATCTGATTATTTGCAACAGGTGCCGTCTTTTCTAAATGCTTTATCTGAGTAGAATGAAAACACTATAAAAAAAATAAAGCTGACAATCTGCACTTCAACCTCTGTTCATCGTATCCTTTCAAACTCAAATGGCTGGAGTACAGAATCAAAATGAAAATGTGTCACTGTCCAATGACTCATGCTGCACACCATGTGACATATGCTGTGGAATAAGAGGTTTCATTCAGAACAGACAGCAGAGCTGAGTTTCTGGGAAAACCACCAGATCTGTGGTCTGATTTGTGCCTGGTGCCTGGTCAGTATATTGATGTGACTGGTGCCCGGTCAGTATATTGATTTGCCTGGTGTCTGGTCAGTATATGGATGTACCTGTTGCATGGTCAGTACATTGATGTACCTGGTGCCTGGTCAGTATATTGATGCACCTGGTGCCTGGTCAGGATATTCATGTGCCTGGTGCCTGGTCAGTATATTGATGTGCCTGGTGCCCGTCAGTATAATGATGTACCTGTTGCATGGTATAATGATGTGCCTGGTGCATGGTGCCTGGTCATATTGATGTGCCTGGTATATTGCCTGGTGTCTGGTCAGTATAATGATGTACCTGTTGCATGGTCAGTACATTGATGTACCTGGTGCCTGGTCAGATGTCCCTGGTGCCTGGTCAGTATATTCATGTGCCTGGTGCCTGGTCAGTATATTGATGTGCCTGTGCCTGGTGCCTGGTCAGTATATTGATGTGCCTGGTCAGTATATTCATGTACCTGGTGCCTGGTCAGTATACTAATGTGCCTGGTGCCTGGTCAGTATATTCATGTACCTGGTGCCTAGTCAGTATATTGATGTGCCCGGTGTCTGGTCAGTATATTGATGTGCCTGGTGGGTGGTCAGTATATTGATGTGCCTGGTGGGTGGTCAGTATATTGATGTGCCTGTTCACCTCGGGGAGTTTTTCTGTGTCACTCCTGCCACAAGCCTTCTTTTGAGTGGGTTCAAGCCAGGCTTTACTGTAAAGTGTACAGTATCTGATGTTTACCAGATTCATCAGACAAATTTGATTTGATTCGATGTGTGTATGTGGGCGCTCACGTGTGTGTGTGTGTGTGTGTGTGTGTGTGTGTATGTTGCGCAGTGATCTCCAACCCTGTTCCTGAAGAACCCCAATCCTGCAGGTTTTTACTCCAGGTTTTTACTCCAGCTCTAACTCTGCACACCTGATTAGCTGCTCAGGTAGATCTCTCAGGGGGAGGTGAGGTGAACTTTGCTCTCGTTACATGGGCTGCATCAATACAGCACTTTCCTGGTCATACGACACAAAGTGATTGACAATTACGCCTCTCATTCGCCCTGATGACAGAGGCTGCCATCATCAGGAGCAGCGCGGGGTTTAGTGTCGCCCTAAAGGCCTCAAACTCCTTCTCTGGAGGAGCCGGGGATCGAACCAGGAACCTTCTGCTCTAGACGAGCCGCTAAACCTCCTGATCCAAGCCGGCTGGAGTAAAACACTGGAGGATGGTGCCTCTCCAGAATCAGGGGGGAGACCCTGGGTGTAGGGGGACCTGTCACCTCTCACCTGTCACCTCTCACCTCTCACCTGTCACCCCTCACCTGTCACCTCTCACCCCTCACCTGTCACCTGTCACCTCTCACCTGTCACCTGTCACCTCTCACCTGTCACCTGTCACCTCTCACCTCTCACCTGTCACCTGTCACCTCCCACCTCTCACCTGTCACCTGTCACCTGACACCAGTCACCTCTCACCTCCCACCTCTCACCTGTCACCTGTCACCTGACACCAGTCACCTCTCACCTGTCACCTCTCACCTGTCACCTCACCAGTCACCTCTCACCTGACACCTCTCACCTCTCACCAGTCACCTCTCACCTGTCACCTCTCACCTGTCACCTGTCACCTGACACCTCTCACCTGTCACCTGTCACCTGACACCTCTCACCTGTCACCTGACACCTCTCACCTCTCACCTGTCACCTGACACCTGTCACCTGTCACCTGACACCAGTCACCTCTCACCTGTCACCTGTCACCGGTCACCTCTCACCTGTCACCTGACACCTCTCACCTCTCACCTGTCACCTGACACCAGTCACCTCTCACCTGTCACCTCTCACCTCTCACCTGTCACCTGACACCTCTCACCTCTCACCTGACACCAGTCACCTCTCACCTGTCACCTCTCACCTCTCACCTGTCACCTGACACCTCTCACCTCTCACCTGTCACCTGTCACCTGACACCTGTCACCTCTCACCTGTCACCTCTCACCTGTCACCTGTCACCAGTCACCTCTCACCTGTCACCTCTCACCTGTCACCTGACACCTCTCACCTCTCACCTCTCACCTCTCACCTGTCACCTGACACCAGTCACCTCTCACCTGTCACCTGTCACCTGTCACCTCTCACCTCTCACCTGACACCTGTCACCTCTCACCTGTCACCTGTCACCTCACCTCTCACCTCTCACCTGTCACCTGTCACCTGTCACCTCTCACCTCTCACCTGTCACCTGTCACCTGTCACCTCTCACCTGACACCTCTCACCTCTCACCTGTCACCTCTCACCTGACACCTCACCTGTCACCTGACACCAGTCACCTCTCACCTGTCACCTCTCACCTCTCACCTGTCACCTGACACCTCTCACCTCTCACCTGTCACCTGACACCAGTCACCTCTCACCTGTCACCTCTCACCTCTCACCTGTCACCTGACACCTGTCACCTGTCACCTGTCACCTGACACCAGTCACCTCTCACCTGACACCTCTCACCTCTCACCTGTCACCTGTCACCTGACACCAGTCACCTCTCACCTGACACCTCTCACCTCTCACCTGTCACCTGTCACCGGTCACCTCTCACCTGTCACCTGACACCAGTCACCTCTCACCTGTCACCTGACACCTCACCTGTCACCTGTCACCTGACACCTCTCACCTGACACCTCTCACCTCTCACCTGTCACCTGACACCTCTCACCTCTCACCTGTCACCTGACACCAGTCACCTCTCACCTGTCACCTCTCACCTGACACCTCTCACCTCTCACCTCTCACCTCTCACCTGTCACCTCTCACCTGACACCTCTCACCTGACACCTCTCACCTCTCACCTGTCACCTGACACCAGTCACCTCTCACCTGTCACCTCTCACCTCTCACCTGTCACCTGACACCAGTCACCTCTCACCTGACACCTCTCACCTCTCACCTGTCACCTGACACCAGTCACCTCTCACCTGTCACCTGTCACCGGTCAACTGTCACCTCTCACCACCTTTACCCTGTGAAAAATGTGAATATTATTTCTCCAGAGCTAAAATATGTTTCCCCTGTGGCCTTTTTAACAGAAACACTTTCACTCAGGAAAACTTCCAGATTAATCCATGTCTGTCTGTCTGTCTGTCTGTCTGTCTGATTAGTAGGGAAATACTCTCCTTATATTAAACTTAATATAAAAATAAAAGAGAAACAATAATTTATAAAAAGTCAAAACACTCATGTTCTAAAGAGCAGAGCTCTTTATGATTATGCGTATAGTTATGGTTATAGAATAAACTTCCTGTGTGTGTGTGTGTGTGTGCATGTGTGTGTGAATACATGTGTATGTGTGTTTGTAAACGAGTGAGAGTGAGTGCATGGGAGTGTGCGTGTATGTGAATATGTCTGTGGTGTGCACTTGTGTGTATGTGCGTGTGTATGTGAGTGTGTGTGTGTGTGTGTGTGATTCCTAGCACAGGATCAGGAGGAAGGACAGGGCTAAGGGGAGGAGCCAAACTGTAGAAGTCCCGCCTACTCTGCTGGCTCCGCCGTAGGAGGCCGCACTGGGCGCTGCCAAAAAAAAAAGAAAAAGAAACAAGATGGCTGCCGCAGATTAGGGACACACCCAGCCACCTCCCGACCACGCCCACAATCCCCAACATCAGATCAAAGCAGAACTGACTATAACAACATCATATCAAAGGAACAACACTCTGAACACGCTAAAAATACTGAGTTATGAAAACTCTCGCTCTCTCCTTCTCTCTCACTGCGTCAGTCAGGTGCCAGTCTTTGTGAAAAACGGCAGTGACCCAGCTACATTATGGCGCTAACGGTGGGTAAATGGTTCAGCCAGCCAGGCTAACAGCAGATTTTCATTTTGCTCTATGAAGGCTGCTTTATCTGATTCAGTTTTAGCTGCGGATCAGAAGCCCAGATTGTGGGGTATTTTTCACAGCATCACCTGCAGTTTTTCACGGTATCACAACGCAGTCCTGCACGTCGCTCATTAGGGGTGAGGACTGATACTGCATCAGAGGGAAGGTCCCTTCGGTGAGAACAGAAATCTGTGATCCCGCCGCGACAGTATCAGACAAGCTAACAGGGTAACTGCATTTGACCTAGTAGTAGATGGACCAGACTAGCTAAAAAGCTAACCACATTTTACTCCACATCGAGAACCGAACAGGATAAAAGGCTTCACCCTGCAGTCCATAGCAGACAGGGGTCGCTCTGATACTCACGGAGCACAGGCAGGCTGGCCGATGCCCTCCCCAGCATGTTTACAGCTATGCAGGTGTAATTGCCGTAGCGATCCTGGGTCATGTTGGTCATAGACAGAACTGATCTGGACCGGAGAGTCCGGATGTCTATACCCTGACCTCGGGTCAGCCTGAGGAGTGACCACACTCGCAGAAAACACACACACACACACACACACACACACACACATATGCACCCACCCACACACACACACACACAAATGCACCCACCCACCCACAGACACACACACACACAAACACACACACATGCACACACACACACACACACACACACACACACACACACACACACACACACACGCACGCATGCACGCACACACACACACACACACACGTGCACAAACATAAACACACACATAAATGCATATAAACACACACAAGTACACGCATAATACACGAACGCACACACACACACGCACATATGCACAAACATGAACACACACATAAATGCATATAAACAGAGACAAGTACACACAAAATACACACACACATATGCACACACACACACACACACACACACACACACACACACACACACACACACACACGCACGCACACACACACACACACACACACACACATGTGCACAAACATAAACACACACATAAATGCATATAAACAGAGACAAGTACACACAAAATACACACACACACACACACATACAAAGATACACACATGTATACACCCACACACACACACACACACACACACACACACAAATATACAGGGTCCAGTAGAGCACAGGTCATGTTTACGATGCATGATATCAACACCTTGCATACAGGTGAGTTTAACACTAACTGCACAGGTGTAGATAAACTGACATAGACTGACAGCTGTAGATTGGCTGGCACAGATTGACAGGTCTAGCAGATTAGCAGGTATGGACAGACAGATGGTCAGTACTGCCTGAAAGGCTTGGGCACCCTCGATCATTACAGCACCGTTCCTTTAAACAGCTCACCAAGTAATGATTTGGGGAACAGAGGACAATATTTCTAATTAGCATTCAAATTAAAAGTGTAACGTGTAAATGCTTTATAAATGTGGTTTAGACTCCAAATTGAAAGCCAATTGTAAGGCTTCCAGTATTTTGCTCATCCCCTGTAGACTGATTGGTATTGATGAGCATTACAGGGGTGTAAAGTCTGGGTTCAGAAAGTAAAAATCCTCCCCAGAACTTTATTCCAACCACCTGGATTTACTTCGGACGGGAGATAGAGCCAATATGAGTGATCAGCTCATTCTGTGGGAGGGAGAAAAACTTGGCAGGACTTTTACTTTCTGACCCCTGGATTTTACACCTCTGATGAGCAAGTGAAGCTTAGCAGGTACAGATTGTCAGCTGTTCTGTTTTTAGGACAGAGTGGAGCAAAAAAGCACTCAAACAACAAAAAGCTTCTTTATTAGAGGGAAGGAAATACACTGGTACCACACAGAACAGTCTAACACAGAGGAAGATGCAAACCAGGAACTTAAATACAAAAAGACAGTTAATAATGAAGGTCTGGTGTGAGCGAGAGGACGACAGGAGGGGCGAAGCTACAAGAGGGGAAATCAGTTAAGATAAAACTGAAACGCAGACAGCCAGACTGCAGGGAAAACTATTTAACACAGGCAGAACGAGACAAAACTGTGACCGAACTGTGATGGCAAAATGAGTCTTCAGTCGCTCTTATGCTTTTCCAGTGAATGCCAAATATGCGCCTGAGGGCGTAAATTTTCAAAAAATAGCTTTGTCCATTTTCAGCACTAAATAATGTTAAAATTCTGCCTGGTACGCTTTCTTGGTGAGAAAACATTGAAAAAGGGAAGAAAGAGTGCCGCTTGAAAAAAATAGTTCATGTCATGATGGAAAAATTACCTGAAACAAAGCCGTAAATTAACCAAGTTCATTGATAAATTCCATCTTTTTTGCTGGGGAAGCCCGATCATCCATATCCCAAAATAACGTGCCGAATTCCCGCTTTCCAAATATGGTATTCATTGGTTATGGTGATGTTATCTGAATGCACGTGTAGCGAGTGAATGTTGTTACCCTACATTTGGCACATATCTCACAATTTTTTTGTTGAAATGTACTCTTATTTTGGCATCCTGCCAGGAGATGGCAAAAGTCACAATGTATTTGGCAGTGACCACCGGATTTTCTGTTCATTGCAATCTCGATCTTCCCCATCTTAAATTCTGCCATTCCTTTGGAGAGTTCATTCGCTCTGATAATTTCAATGTTATGAACTCTGTAAACAGTTGTAAGAATGTACCACTGTTCATATACAGGGGCCTGAGTGTTTGTTTAATTTGGTAATGTCGCAATTCTGCATAGAATGTTATTTTCGATGTTCTAACAAAGTGAAAAAGTTTGCTACTGTCATGCTAATTAGCTACAATGGCTAAGACCTCGTAGCTGCGTGCTCTCTCTATGCTCTTAAGGCTGCTTAGCGTTTTTGTGACGATGTCTCAACAGGTGCTGCGGGCATTGAGCATTACATTGCACAGGCTGAGCTGTGAACCGCTATTCCGCCTCGTTATTTCCTTCTATGCAGGCTGGCGAATAAAGAGCGATGTTCACCAGTTTGTCGTCGCCCTCAATTTATTTCACACACAACGCAGAGTGAGCCCCGCTACACACGCTACAGTCCATCATGTAGCACTTTGTTTTATTAGTGGGGATCGTTTCAGAACACATCATTATTCTCCGTGTAAGGCCGTGATTTAGCCATCCCTAGCTACCAGGAGAACACAGCACTGCTTGAAATTCATTTATAAAGCAATCTTACATAAGTTATCGAATTATCTTACATCCTTCATAACATGGGATTCTAGCCATTACCAAGGTCTCAGGAATGGCTGGTTCTTGAGGTACCCAGAGTCAAAACTGAGTTTGGGAAAAATTGCTCTTGGCAACTGTGCTCCTAGGAGATTGAACAGGTTTCGGGTTCAAGAGTCCAATAAATTAATCTCATTAGAGAAATTCAAAAAGGTGATGAAGGTTTTAGAGGTCATAGACTGTGTATGTTTTGAATAATTTTGCCATAATTTTCCCAGTTGAATGAATCATTTGTATTGCTGTGTGATGATTTTTATTATTTATATTATTGTATATTGTTCAATTTTAACCCCTCAGCCCCAACTAAGAGGCAGAGGGGTATTGTCGTCACTCAAGGCGTCCATCCATCCTTCCGTCTGTCCAAACTTATATTCCAAGCATTAACTCACAAACGCCAACGTCGATCAGCCCCATTTTTGGTGTGAGTGTTGGAGTCGGGTAGCTACAGAAGCCTATTAATTTTGGTGGCGCTCCGGTATCCAACATGGCTGTCAGAGCCGCCATCTTGAATTAGCATTGACATCATTTTGTTGTCCCTGTTCACGAGAAAGCTACAAAGCTCCACGTAACAGCTGAACATCAATGAACTGTCTTCATGATGAAATTCATGTCAAATGGTGGTAAGTATTAAACTCGCAGTCACACATTGATATACTGCTCAATGTGGGCTGAGGGATAATGCTCGCGCTAGCATAGCCATTTTTTGATAATAATGTAACTTATTTCTGTTGTCATCAGGGCACCTTTGCAGATGAGACTGATGTCTCAATGGGTTTTGCCTGTAAACAAGGGTTGAACTGAAAAAGGAAAAAAACTTGTCACAAGCAAACAACAGCAGCCGTTCAGTTGTAAATATATTAGGTTCAGGTCTCCCCAGCATGAAAACAGAATATCTCGGTGATGGGTTAAGACAGAACTGTGATCTAAGCACCACTGCAGAGCTTACAGTGTCATCTATACGATGGTGTAGACCAGTGGTCATCTCCTGGGGACCCACAGCGATGGTGTTGCTCCAACCACAATTCATCCCAGAGTTTTAACAAGCTGTTCATTTTTTAATTAGCATTGAAGGACATTTATTTTAAACCACATTATGACAGAAATGGCTCATTCCATGAAATTTCAAAGCCCAACATTCATATTTTTTATTTTTGATGTATTCCAACAGACAATCAAAGGTGGCAGTATGTTTTATGTGATCAAATGCAAGACTGCAATCAGGCATTAGGGTTCTGAATTCAGGTGCTCAGGTTCTTTCCTGAAACCAATAAACAGGTTTGATAGATTAGACCAATTTTTTATGTTAGAGAAGGGCAATATGAAATGATCCTTTTTGAGGGATAAATAATCAGCGTGAACAAGAATAGTGCAATCAAGTGTTTAGCATTCTAAGATTTTTTGATTTTTAGTGGGTCCCCAGGACCGAGTTTGGGAACCACTGGTTGCATAGACGACTCAATTTTGACCTGGGCATGAAGACTCATTTTGCCATCATTGATTAGATTAAGAAAAAGAATGCATTCAGCAATAAATAATCAGGTACAGATAAGCAGGTATAAATTAACAGGCGTAGACAGGCAGATTCTCATGTGCTGATAAACAGGTATAGATTAGACCAAGGGTGGGCAATTCCGGTCCTGGAGGGCTGGTGTGTTTGCAGGTTTTTATTTTTATCAATTACCCTGACTTAATTGGTTGCATACACCAATATAGATGTGTCCAATGATTAGATCAAAGAAAAATGTTTTATGAAGGGAGACAAGAACAGTCTTTGGTGGCCATTCATGATAATTTAAATAAATGTGCCTGAAATGTCAGATTTCATAAATGGTTCGGCTAATTTAGGCAATCAACTAATTAAAGGCCAGAAGTTGGTGTGAAAACCGGGGACAGATACGGCCCTCGTTGCCCACCTCTGGATTAGACGGTATATCTTAGCAGTTATAGATTAGAACACAGATCAGCAGGTCTGGAGGCGCAGCTGCGCAGGAATAGATAAGAGCCTATAGGCCGGCAGGTTTAGATTATCTTACCGTCGGGCTCCTCTGTACCACTCAAATGCGGGCGTCGGGACTCCCAGAGCCTCACACCTGAGCAGAGGAGTCTGGGAAACGCCCATCCCCGTAAACTTTAGCTCGTGGATACTGGGGGGGTCTGCCAGGGAGGAGCCAGTTGCTAACCTCAATATCCAGTTTATTCAAATTTTACCAATCACAAGCACGCGCAATTTACCAATCACAAGCACGCATAATTATCCAAAAACAAGCACGCAAAATTAACCAATCACAAGCGCACCACTATGAACCAATTAAAATCATGGTCCAATTAACCAATCACAAACGCAACAGAATTAACGCTGAAAGAGACAGATGAGAAAGAGGGAGGGAGAGAGAGGGGGGAAGGGAGAAAGAGATATCTGATATTATGATATTATGTATTTCACTGACTCTGCATTCAGGCTGCATTTGGCTGACTCAGTGTGAGGGTTTTTATTTGGCTCTGACTCAGTGAGTGGATTTTATCTGACTCTGGCTGTGTGTGGGTGTATTTACCTTATTCAGTGTGGGATGTTGACTCTGACACAGAGGGCTCTAATTTCTTGGCGCAGTGCAGGGTGGCGCAGCGTGGCGGAGCGTGGCGCAGCCCACGCAGTGGTAATTTCGTCCGTGCAGCCTGCGCAGTGGTAATTTCGGCGGTGCAACACCGTGCGCAGCCACTTTGGCAATTTGGTAGACGGACGTGCGCCGAGATGGGTGTGGCGGCGTAGTAGGGGAGGTGTCACATATTCATCAAGACGAGTGACAATTTCAGAGAAAAAGTCTTCGCTGAAGTTGCGCAGAAAGCTCGCCAGCTCCAACCTGGTTTACATTCTGTGCAGTGGTAATTTGGCTGACCGGGCGCACAGTGCGACACGCCACCGAAACCTCACAGGCAGGTTTCCAGAATGTCAGGCACATTTCAATGCAATAAATAATTACACCAACCACTATTTAATGTAACTATCTGAATCAGGACATAAATTATAGTATCTATATCGATTGTCCTGATGTCAGATTAAAGGCGGTTGGCACCCGTAATGGAAACTCCACCTGGCTTAATCAAAGCAGCTGAATCTGTGATGCAAACTAACGACTTCACATCTTTCTCAGCCAACCACAGACTCCTATATATAATGCTTGTGTTCTATGCTCAGTAAAGCCGCTTGCACACTGGACGCTTAAACGAATTTTTCCCACGACTGATTACAGTCAAAGTCAATGCAAAAACGCGAAAGTCGGACAGGGTTTTAATATATCTCCGTGTCCGAAAGTCATAAAAGTTCTAATTTTTTCGAGTATTCCAGGAATTATTAGATGTGCAAACTTGGCCATGTTTGTGTTCGACCTTCACAAAATGCAAATTGATAGCTATCGACTTTTCTTGGTCTTTTTATTTGTGTGTTTTCTTCCGTTGAAGATATACAACAGTCTTTATTTGGTCTCTTTTTGAAAATTAGTCAGATGGATCGAACAGATTCACGCTTTATTTCCACACCAGAGATAAAAAAGTGCTTGTAGTCAGTGAGCAAATCAATTCCATGACCACTGACAGTGTGAATAAATTATCGCATGCACGATCAAGACTGTCCGAGGCGAAATGCAAAATACTCCATGTACGCAGCCAGCAAAAAGTAAAAGATTAGTATGAGAACAGATTTATAACGAAATAAAGAATAAAAATAGCTATATCACCAACAAACAGAGCATCCAAAAAAGATGGCCCGCAAATAAATAAATCGCTGTGTTCATTGGATGTTCTGTTTGTTGTTAAAATGTTTTTTTTATTCTTTATTTCGTTATCAATCTGTTCTAATCGCCCCTTTTTTTTTTTTTTTTGGCTGTCAGACACGGAGTATTTCGCATTTAATGTCCGACAGGCATTGTACATTGTCCCGCGCCAATGTCGACTCACTTTATTGAGCAGAGCTTAAACAGAAACATTGATTGAAATTCTCGGTACTCAACTTGAAGAACTGAGCCCTCTTATCAAAACATTCACCTTTAATAGCTAAAACATTCAGTAGATTTGAAGTAATTAAAAACAATAATCGACTGCAGGAAACGGAGATATATTAAAACCATGTCAGACTTTTCGACACGTAGACACTGCGTTCAACGCAATCTGTCGTCTTGAAAAAAAATTCGTTTAAGGTCCAGTGTGCAAGCGGCTTAATACTAGGCTACTATTTATTGTCACTTAGGTTTTATCATTTTTAGTGGGGCAAAGGAATACAGCCTGATTGCTATGATCTCGTACTAAGTTAAGATCACATATTGAAAATAAATGTGTAACGTATCTTGCATTGTTGTCAATGCATGTTAATCCCAAAATTTTAAGCAGCAACAGGGTGTAAGAATAGGAACACGCTATCCATCGTTTCTCTTCCCAGTGATGCAGGCAGAAGAAATAAATGAGCAACCGTCGTATTTCATTCCGACTTCATAAGTTTGAATGATCTGACGTAGTTTCGTTTTGAAATTCCATTCAAGTTCGCTAATGTTAATAATTCGAGAATGCCCTAGCTAACCAGCTAACTCATATTCGTAATGCTTAATATAGACGTGGCGGTGCAGAAAACATGCCTGAAGCAGCAAAAGTAAAATGCAACATTAACGCATCATGCAGACATAGGACAGAGGCTTCCATATTCTAACATATTAAAGGTGAGGAGAGGAGCTCATTTGATTGGTGAAGATTTGACTCGGCTGTGTTATACCCAAACACGCCTTCTTTGCCACTTGCGCCGGCAGGAGGGACCGAGGCGGACAGAGGAGTACTTGCGCCAGGCTACGCCGGCACGAAATTGCAGCATACGCCTGGACACACCCCGTTGGCGCCGGGCGCACCCCCTATTCGCCGCGCCTGCGCCGCGCCTGCGCCTGGTCTACGAATTTAGAGCCCAGAGTGTGGAGTGTATAATACACTGAGTCGGTGTGTGTGGTGTATTTGACTCCAACTCCAGGTGTGGGGTGTATTTGACTTTGACCCAGTGTGTGGGTGTGCTTGACAGTGACTCAGTGTGTGGGGTCTATTTGACGGACTTGATGTGCAGGGTGTATTTGACTCTGACTCGGTGCAAGGGGTGCATTTAACTCTGACCCTATTTGTGGGATGTATTTGACTCTGACTCAATGTGGGGTGTATAACATGACATGACATAAGCAGTGAGAACAGGCCGTTCAGCATAACTAGGCTCGCCATTTTACTATCGCTAAAGTGAATCTAACGCTTCAGATACTTGATGAATGGTTTCAAGCACTAAATCAAGCCTTTTCTTGAAAAGTCCCAGAGTTTCCATGTCGAAAATATGGCCAGGCAAGCTATTCCACACTATTACTCTCTGCGTGAAAAAAAAAAATTTCCTAATATCAGTGCTAAATGTACTCACGGTTAACTTCCATTTATGACCCCCGAGTTCTGCCTTCAGAACTTGGCCTCCGTAATCTTGCATCGTTAACTTTGTTAATCCCTTTGAACTTCTTCTAAAGCCTCTATATCTTTCTTAAAGTACGGTCCCCAGAACTATCCCAGCATTCTGTTGGCCTTTTTAACTGCTAAGGCACAGTGGCTAGAACCTGTGAGGGTTTGGTCGGCAATCACTCCCAGATCTTTTTCATGTGGAGCACATTCCAGTTTTAAACCTCCCATGAAGTTATCCTGTCTGATGTTTTTATTACCTACATGTACAACTTGACATTTCGCTACATTAAGTTTCATTTGCCACATTTCTGCCCAATTCTGGATTCCATCTAAATCATCCTGAATCACTTAAGTGGACTCTAAACTATTTGCCAAACCTCACAATTTAGTACAATTCGCAAATTTAACCAATTTGCTCTCAATATTCCTATTAAGGTCATTAATGCAGATGAGGAACAGCAGGGGTCCCAACACCGATCCCTGGGGGACGCCACTCCCCACCATACCTAGCTCAGATGAGATTCCACTGACCACCACTCTTTGTGCTCTGTCCTCTAACCAGTTTTGAATCCACTCCAGAATACCTCCTGTAACTCCAACGGAGCTCATTCTAAAAATTAGTCTCTTATGTGGTACTGTATCAAATGCTTTCTGAAAATCCAAGTATATGATGTCATAAGCCCTGCTCTGATCATAAGTCTTGGTGACCTCTTCAAAGAATTGACCGTCAAATACGTGTAGACAAACAACCAATCAGATTGCCTTATCTTAACAAAGTGCTGCCTACCCCGATAGTACCACCATATTTGGCTCTTACTCTGTCTGGGGTGTATCCAACTCGGACTCGATGAGAGGGGAGTATTTGACTCTGACTTGTGTGTGGGGAGTATTTGACACTGACTCGTTTGTGGGGTGCATTCAACTGGACTTCGTGTGAGGGGTGTATTTGACTCTTCCTCGTGTGGGACTCGGACTCGGTGTGAGGGGTGTATCTGACTCCGACTTGTGTGTGGGGTGTATTTGACTCTGACTCGTATGTGGGGTGTATTTGACTCACAGTTGACTGTGACTCTAAGTGATTTGGTGCTGGGAGCAGAGGCGTCGTTCTGGGCGATGCACTCGTACTCTCCTGCCTGGTCTTTAGTGATGCCGGTGATGTTCAGCACCTCGCCAGTGTGGTACTTCATGGCTGAAACAGAGAGACCAGATCCTCATCAGACCCACATCAATGTGTGTGTGTAATTTTGTGTTTTGTGTGTGTCTGTGTATGTGTGTGAGTACCTGATCAGGCAATATGTGCGTGTTTCTGTGATTATGTTTGTGTGTGTGTGTGTGTGTGTGTGCCCGTGAGCATGTGTCTGTCTGTTAGGACTGTGGTTTTTTGAATGTGTAAACATTTGGGAAAATCAATATTCATGTAAATGCGAAAACATCATTTTTATATTGTATTATTCAGTTATTAAATCATTGTTAATAATTCATACCATGATTGCCACCAGGAAGTGAAATTAATAAAAAGAAACAAAGCCACTTAACAGGCCTATGCGATCACTATTTTTGACTGTAGTTTTCCTCACCTATTTGTCAAGTTGTCCTCGTGTAACATGGTTTGGTTGCTTTATTTACTCCTTATATAAAGACAGAGAGAATAAGAAGCACGTGCACTTGTGTATTTTCACAATACTGGAGGGATTTCAGGGATAGTTGTTGTTCATTGTTTACATCACAGATAATGATCGATGCTCTTAATTCATGTGCATTTTGTTTAGCACATATACAGTAAGAGATATAGTGAGGATAAAACAGCCAATTGAACCCAAGTAGTTTTTTTAATAATTAAAATGATTTAAAGACACCAAAATGCAACATCAAAAATAAGTTTTTATCAGAAGGGATGTGGGAAGTTAAAATGAGTAACTATTAAGTGCATTTGCCCTTAAGTTATTTATTCTCAGTCCAGTGAATAAATTCCTGTTTGTTGCAAAACTTTCCTGGTCAGAACATAGGACGACATCTGCCCGAAATGATCAGGTTATGATCGTTGCCCCGCGTGTCCGCTGTGCTCACGACTGTTACCACAGCAGGCAGGTCTTGAGTGAGTAGTACTGCTCAAATGTACTGCTACTCCACAGAAGAACTGACTTTCCTTACGCGGATAAACCAGATTCTTGACTGCTAATTTCTGTCGATTTTGAAAAATATTAACTCGAATGCTTAAAATAATTTTGTGTCCAGTAAATCATGACCTTTACCAAAGGCAAATTTAGATTTTTATTCTTTGATTATACTCATCAATTTCTTGATTTTTTAATATTCTATGGAATGACTCTGTGCACACGTTTTATCGGCAATAAAAGTTTTCCCGTGTGCTGCTGTGAGTTGGCTAATATCCGCGACCAAACCTTTCATGTCTACAATTTTGTATACTGCAACGACTGTAAAGTGAAAATGGAATGATAAAAATCTTCTGAATCCAACCTTTTTCTTGATCATCGTTTAGTAGTTGGCCACCCTCCTGCAAGGTAAGGTGTTACTGACTGCTATTTTCATGCCTGTTCCGTAGGCTATCACTTGTGTTATTGATTTCATATTTTAGGATTATAGTGCGATTTCACATCATGCAGTGACAGATTCATTCATACCCATTTCTTGTCCACCGTAATCCATCGTGATGAATTATAACGTCCTCTAAAATATCGCATGAATTCATTGGACCATTGATGTTACCCAAAAGCAGTGATGACAACTTTAGAAATTCAATATCGCCTATGAATCGGCATTGTTTGTTTCACCGTCACGCTTTTGTTTCCCAGCATCGTGAAAAGACACCTTCAAAGTAAGCACATGAAATATAAGCCTGCTCGAGCCTTGGGTGATCGATTGTGCCATTCTGTTGTTTACTCCTTTTTACAATCAAAGCGTGAGCCCATTAACGGTTTCACCGCATAACAGAGACGTGCCGTCGGGAAGCATGTCAGGGTTGGCACGATCCGATCACCTTTTGAAGCAAGGTCAACCAGTTCTAAAAGCATTTTATGATGTTCATCGCTGATTAAAAACAATGTTATTACTGATTATAGAATTCAGAGAAAGTTCATGTTTCAGTTCTAATTAATTATTCACACAATTGCGGTCCACACAAGCTCATGTTGTAGCCTTGTTACCTCTGTGTCATTATCACGCCATAATCACCAATGGCAACGCATTGGTATTTATTATTCTGTGAATTACTTCTGCAATTCTTTATCGAGAGCTCGTCAAGAAGAGAAATCTTACTTTAAATGGTGAAGACGCTACTTATCCAGGCAGCAAATTTCTGTAGGCTACTATAATGAGTAAATGCTTTACCAGGAGATGAGAAGCTAAGGATCTTTATCGCCTACTGAAGCCTACGTCTGAACGGGGGGACGAGATCTATTGTCCGGTGCTCATTTATGTAGGGTAAGGTGGGGCTATTCTGGCCTATATATTTTTTTTCATTTATTTGATAAAAATTACACACTGTTGCAGACATGTAGAAAACCTGTTAAGATGTTGTTTCTGATAGCAACAGTTTAGAACAACTACTGGCCAAGAAAAGGATTGATTAGTGTTTTTACCAGTAAAAGAAGGTAAATGTAGCCTGGAATAGCCCCACCTTACCCAAGTAGTAAGCCAGAATAGCCCGTAGGCCAGAATAGGCCCACCTTACCCTATATGCAACGTACTATCATTTAGCTACATTTCTTTTGTTAGATGAGTGGTTGATCTTTCATTGAGTAAAAAAAGTAAAATATATAAATTCAATGCAAAACGAAGACGGATTGGCAAGGATGGAATCATATTGACTTGCAGTCCAACAGATTCACATTCTTGGGATGAATGCTCTGAGCACGTGCAGCAACCGTGACGCAGCTCCTTTGAGGTCAACTCTTTGTTTCGGATTGTGCTCCTCTGGCGACCACAGCAACTGATACTCTTCACTAACAGCGCAATGCCAGGGCTGGGTTTCAGTGTGGTTCAACATGTCTTCATTGACATCCCCTGAGCACTTGCCCTCTAGGGAATCCACTTTGCCAACATAAGTATCGTTCCAAGCGTCTAAAAAACTCAAGTAAACTTGGTGAGGTAGGGCTGAGAAAGGGAGCCAACAACAATTCTCTCTTTAAAAGTGAATATCACCCACAATGCACTGCAGTTATGCATTCAGTGCTAGAAATTACATCCACGATTTGGTGGCAGCAACGCACGCAAAACTTCAGCGCTTATTTTTTTCCACCGAAGAAAGAGACTAATAATTTGAAAATTAATTGAGCAATAAATGAATTATGCTAAACCTGTCACAGTGTAACTTTCCGTAATGAGCGACCAAACATTGATTTGCTCAGTTGCTGAGTCTAATCAGTAGAATAACTAGCGATTTCATTTTTGACTAAGATTTCTTCCTCTTAAAATGTATTTTTTTAATGCTTATGACATTATAATTAATTCAAGAACTAATTAATTAGCTAATTAAGCTACCTAGTACCGATGTTATTGCAATTATCCAAAGGCGGCTTCAAATCACTGAAATGAATCTGCTGGTATTTATATGATTTGTAAAACGCAGATAGGGCTGAGTCTACAGTTGATCCATGATATTGGGCTTGGCTTAATGTATAAAAGGGGAGGTGAATTCCATTTCAATCCCCGCCCACTTTCCCTCTGTTGTCCAAGGGCCCTC
>CM056198.1:130856755-130859255 GCA_029692085.1 Gymnothorax javanicus | reverse complement strand
CGGACTGATGAGTGGTAGTGGAACTTTTGGGGAGACATGGGTCCTGTTACATCTGGCATAAAGCGAACACTGCATTCCACAGTAAGAACATCATACTAACAGTCGAATACAGTGACGGTATTGTGATGATCGGGGGCTGCTTTGCGACTCCAGGATCTGAGTAACTTCCCTGCGAAAAATGTTCTATAGGACTTCTGTGGAATTCTATAGAATTCTCTAGAACTCTATAGAACATCAATGGAACTCTATAGAACATTTTAGTAGAACAGCATGTTCTATAGGATTTTCCGTGTGCTCTATAGGAATTTGCTAGAAACCTATAGAGCACCTCTATGGAAAAGAAAGTCCTATAAGATTATTGCTGTTCTATAACACCTTCCTATAGAACACCCTAGTTGAAAAATCTGTTCTATAGGACTTTGATGGTCTTTAGGACCTTCTAATAGAACAAAAGCTTAATGGGAAAGACATCTTAAATAAGGGTTAAATAAAAATAAAAATAAATCTTAGGAATCCTTGCAATGCTCTGTCGAAGGGTCAATTTACCTTATGTGTACATGGGTTCTAGAAGTGACAAACCGGACTAATGGTATGAAAATGTGCAATATGCAGTGATATCCACGATTCTGAAGTAGCAAGGATATTGTGTGCTTTTTAACTTTAAGGTGTGCTTAAGCACATGGGGTACCAGGCACATACCTACTCACTGATTCTCTGATCAGATGATTGATTGACTGACTGACCACACAATTTAGCAGTATTTCAGTTACGGTATATGAAGACCTCTTTCCATTTCCTCGGCAGCAATTCAAAAATATAAATGTAAGGCATTACAACTTTATTATGCTATAATGGAAAACTTGTGTTCCTCTATTGCTTACGAAAAACAGAATTACGTTGAAATTTTGACCTTTTGAACTTTTCCCCTTAATTTTAAAAAATTCAATCAAATTATGCCTTTCCATTCACATGCATGTGATTGCAGATTATATACAGATTTAGAATTAATTTGAAAACCATTTGAGGTCTGCTGAGACTTATTCCCACCATCTTTATACATCTAAAGGTTATTTATAACCACAAATATACAAGCTTCCGAATGGCTCACTTGGTTAAAGCACTACATTGCGGAGCAGAAGTGTCTGGGTTTGAGCTCCGGTCAGAGTAGCACACGAGAGGTCATTGTGCTACAGAGATGCAAGGTGGGAAATAATTGCTGGGAAATGTCATATAAAATGGTTGCTTTGTTTGTGGTTGCCTTCCAAATTTGGGTGGGATTGAAGATGCTAAACTGAAAAAAAAAAAAAAGTCCTTCCAGAGATTTTCTATGGAAATGTTTTCTATAGAACTTTTTTTCTAGAGGACTTGAGGTACTAAAGTTCTATAGAATTTTACTGGATTCCTACAGCACATTTTTTGCAAAAAAAAAAAAAAAAAAGCAGGACAAAATTCCTCACAGCAATGCATAGACTCAGTGCCAGTTATTGCAAATGTTATTTATCTGCATGGATGATATAGGTTTTGAATCACTCTTTACCTTCAATAAATGAAATGATAATTTAAAAGCTGCATTTTGCATTTTCTCACATTGCCATATTAAAATTGTTTGGATGAAAAATTTAAATATGAAACATAATCAGAAGTGGAAGAAATTGGGAAGGGTTATATACTTTTTCACAGCAGTGTATACACACATACACACACACACCCTCTGTCACACATACATACACACACACACACACACACACACACACACACACACACAGGGATGAGCTGGGCTCTCTGGCTAATTTTTCATACCCTTCCTTTCCTACCGCTTAGCTCCATCCACTAGAAAGGAAAAGAAGTATGAAATATTGGGGAAATGGGGGAGACGTGAATAAGCCCAGGGGAATGTTAGTGTCAGTTGGAAAAGATGCCAGTTACACGCGGGGCAGAGAGGGCGGGACAGATCCGCAGACCGCAGGTGAAACTAATGCACCAGGCTTTCTGCAAACACACTTCAGAGTAAAGGACACTGTCTCAGATCCTCGCTCAGAATACCGTTGGGTAAATCGGTATCCCATCTCTTCCATTCAAAAAAGGTTTCATGCAGCACCTTAAAGTAAAGGTTTGAAAAAAAAAAATGGGACAAAAGGTGGCCGATTCCTGCCAAAAAACAACAGAACCATTATGGACAAACAATAACAGTTTCCACTGCAAGTGTCATAATAAACCACTAAATTTTTACCACTACAACCATTCTAGTGTGTTTTGGGATACAGTCCATTGGATTTGATTGTGTGTATTAGTTGCCATTACAGATTCCCCGCTGCCACTGCACTTCCCATTAAACCCTTCCAATTCCCATTAAAACCATTAAAACCAACAGGATTTCTGTAATGGTTTCCATTGTTTCCTTCAGCATGGTTATTCTGGTCTGACAGTTTTTCCTCAGTTGCTTCGGAACATTTCTTGAATCATCATTTGCAAAACAGTGAGTGCATTTTAAAAAAAAATT